>JAAQPG010000991.1:0-10459 GCA_013186905.1 Fusarium udum | reverse complement strand
GGTGTTTTATTTCCCCCCCTAGCTTACACACTGGACGTCCCCTAACCCCAGCCTCCCCACTATGGATATATCTTCTGGTGCCCCACCAACCTTTCCAGCCCAGTCTCATCCAAGTACCTAGGAGTCAGTAAACATAACTGCTACCTACGACAGGCGTGGGTGGAGCAATAGGTAAGGTGAGTATTACAAGTCACGAATTCTCATAACGAGGCCAGTTCTCAGGTGCGCCGGAGCGCTAATGGATGGTTTTCTGTTGGGGCCATGCTCTGTCGCGTCCCTTTGGCGCTGACATCTGGCCACAGAGGAGAAGACTCTACCTTAGGTACTCTGTAGCAGTGGGGGAATCAGATATATATACATGAGAATAAAAGTTGGATTCTCCCCAGTCGCTTATTGTAACCACAAAACGGGCTTTCACTCACCTGGAGTCCAGGTATGGTTCAATGCCGACTATGTGCATTACACAGGGACTTGGCCCTCTTGTTCTTGAGGCATTGTGGTATGTTTGGTGGTCCGCTGAGCCTTCCATGATCACCTGGGATAAAGTCTACCTATAGCTTTCCTTAAGCTATACCAGCTTTTCGGAATGATAGGCCGGAGCAACAGGCACCTCATACTACCTCGTCTCCCTCAACAAATTCTCCCACGGCTAAGCTGCCTGACATTGCGTTGAGCGCATATGCACATGTATGCGGGCACATAACCTCCAGTTGGTTGATTAATCAAGACAGTCGTGATTCCTCTGACACCCTTTGACTCAAAATGTGGATATCTCCCCGGTTTCGCAGGTAAATTGCCGCGTGTGTTTGTTGCACGGACATTCCTCAGTGTCCGTTATGTCATGAGACATTCATTGCTCCTCTGGATGTCGAAGACACTCAAGTGCTCTGATTGTACTGGTAGGTATCTCAGGTTGTGGCACGTATCGTTACGCCTAGGCAACACCAGTTGAGCATATTCGACGTGGCCGGGTTTGTCTTGATACAGCACATCGGGCATGTGATAGGACGAATCAATGTCGAGTTCTTATCAATGCGGCTTGGCTGGGCATATTCCGGACCATTGACTTGAAGGCATCATTTCAAATAGTGTCATTTTGATTGTGGTCCATCCATGGCACGGAGACTAAAGATTGGTTTGCTGTCAGCGCTGGATACTAAGAATCACAAATAACTGCCAGGGGCAAACCCCCATGGTGCTAGTAATGAAATTCTCGCCTACCCTTTTGCTTGGGGCGAGTGGCTGGCCTTCTGGAATATATTGAACTGCCTAAGAAGCCGGGGTTGCCTGTCTGTTCGGGAACAGGCCTATGGCCCCCACAATCGATTCAGAATTGCACCAGGAAGCAAAAGGCTTCCATGGCATGCATTTTCCTCGCTGACGTTTCGCTGTCTGTGATCCAGAAAGCTGGTGCTGGCGATGGCTGGTTCGTAATTAGTCGTGGGATCATGAACATACCTATCTGGTACTTGTTTTCTCCTTCTGTGCGGGTTCTGAGATACAGAACGAGGCCTCGTTCATCAACTGACGATGACAACCTCTGCCGTTCTTTGCACGTTGGCCTTCCGCCTTATTGTTCCCCTTTTAGGCGCATTTGTTGTTTTCCTTCTGTATTAGGTGGCAGCATCACAGAACTGGGATATCTTTGTTCGGGCGATCCTGGTAACAACACACTTGCTCAGTGGTTGAAGTCCTTCCAATGATATCGGCATGATGCAGGGCAGTCACCGGCGAGGCAGTTATTGGCTGTAAACCAGCAAAATCAGAGTCACAACTCCAATGCCTTTCTTTTTTTTCTCTTAAGTGGACTTGACTGGGTTGCTAATCAGTGCTTGTATCTATGCCTCTCCCCTTCGATAATGTGGCTCCTGAGGAAGGGGAGAGACCGTGCATGTTGCACCATTTCGCTATGGTGCTTGTCATATCAAGACAGTTTCGACGATACACACCAAGATTTCTGATGGGCGGAAGTGGTCTCCTCCCAAGGAGCCTACATAAGTAGGTAGAATTTGTTCGTCACTACTCTGTAGCAAACGCCAAAACAATGCAAGCCTTGAACGAAATGGGCCAAGGGGGTTTCGGGGGTGAGGTAAGGTAATCGTTGGAATATACGGGTATCCAGGTCAGGGATGCTATACATGGTGTGTGTCCCCTTCTCCGTTGGTGCCGTGCATGGATACCTGGTCAGGTAGAAACATGTACCTGCTTCCTTAGCACCAAAGCCAAGACATGGCACCCGTCCTGTTGGCTGTTCCCCAGGTTTTGTAGCTTCTGCCCTTGCTACGTTGTTGGCTTGTTATGTCGCCGTCTCACAGGCCGGCTCGCCCTGTCAATGCCGTTCGCTGATAACGTATTGACGGCGTCGGTATCGTGCAATGACAGTGACGCCCTTGTCTGCCCCGGCTTTGGTTGGGGCCTGGGTTGGTATTCATTCAAATCAGGCTCAGGTTGGGTTGTGAGGCGAGGTACCCGGACTGCGCTGATAATACGGTATGGTACCTCACCTATCTCATCCCATCCCTATCGTTTTTCTCCGTCCCTAGCAATAGCCCTCCCCTTTATAAACTGGCCCTCCGCCCTTTTCCCCAGATTGTTCTTTTCCTATATCTTACCAACTTACCTTATCTACCTTACCTGGGTAACTATCTGAAAAGCTTAAACCAATATTTCATTGCCTCACCTTTGACCGTGGCCGCTTTACATACGCGCAAGATCTTTCAGTTGTTTTCACTTGGACCTTGAAAGTCCTGGTCTCATCCTAACAACAGCAACCATTAGCCGATATCCCTGCTGCTGAGATACCCCTTCCGTGGCGACGTTTGAAACTTTAGGTCGGCGTAGAGAATTTGAAGAAGAAAGGAGAAAAAGAAGAAGCATTGCTATCAGTATAGGCGCGAGCCTAAGGATACGATATCCTGACCTGACGTGCGTGTAATATCACAAAGTCATACTGGGGCTAGCTCCATCACATATCCACAGTTTACGCAAGCCGCTTTGCTTCTATTCTTGTATGTACTAACTATATCTCTTGACTTTTAAGTCAACTTCACCCACATCAATGGATCTTCTTCTAACATCGCATTCACCCAGAAGCCCGACTCTGTTTTTCTTTTGAAGCGAAAAAGAAAGATGCCTGGTCAACACTCGTCCTCAATTCAGGGTGCGCCACGCAACATGAGAGTCACCACTTCGCAAGACCTCCTCTATACTAGTATCACTGCTACTCTTTCCACCAAAACGAACCGCCCCTCAACTCCAGTCCATCATATCCAAGAGTATGACTATACCGTACCTGCTCCTCCCCCACCCAGTCCTGTTAGCTTTAGGCCTGAACATTGGACCACGTCCGGCCGCCGTTGAGCTGCAAGTCCTCTAGCTGCCCGGGGAAACTTAAATGGCTCTGGCGAAGCCTCGCTACCCATGTACCCCGTTCATACTTAGAAATGGATCAGGAACCTTTTTTTCTGTTTTGCCTGCGGGGAATGTTTCATTGCTTTGCTATTTGTTCTGCCGGCGTTATCGCGATATCATATTAGTACGCTCCGGAGCCTTGGTACAAACCGAATAATTGGAGTACGAAGTGTTGTTTTTTATGCAAACCATCATGAGGACTGTGGATTTTGGACAATGGCGCACTTATTTGACCCAAGGAGCAAGCAATGCTTTATAGCTAGGTGCCGTTCGTCATCTCTCTTTTTAGAAGATCAATCGTGTATAGCTCTCACTTGATTCTTCTGAGAGATATTGTCAATGAGGCTGTAGAGCTGACGATTACTGCCGCTCTTGTATTGTATGAATACAATGTTTCGAGAGATAGAAATGAAATCATGTGTACCCATGCGATATTATGACATTCACTACTGGCGTGCTTAGAAACACATAACGCTGATTAACCTGCTGGACCACCATATTACACAGAAAGGTTGAACTGCCTCCAGACTACCCCAAATACTCTGGACATATAAGTATGTGTGCTTGCCCATCAGGCCACTACATCAAATTGTACTTGATCTATTCTTGTAAGGGAACAGTTTTACTGGTTGTATGTGTTGGGGGAGTATGGCTAGGGTTATGTACAAAGATGTTCAGTTTGCCCTTGTAATAGGAGTACAGACAGACTTTAACACTTGTACCGTCTTTCGAGGCCATAGAGACATACGGACGAAAGTTTAGGACATCTCATTCCTATAGAAATGTCATCACGGCCGTGGAAGCATAAGGTAGATCAGTTGTGCCTGAGGTGCTGATCCGTATCGACACCTCATGCAGGCAAAAATTGACTAAGTTTAGGCAACGGGAGGAACCTGCATATAACAGCACCAGCCTAGATTAGTAGGTACTTAGGTAGTACTAGTATCTGAGGCACCTTACCTTGAATTAGTACACGTAGCAGCTGGAAGTCAATATCACATAGTTACGCAGATGCTGGCTTCAGCCGTCTGTACTGATCCGTGCACCACTTAACTTTATTCGGGAGCTTGTGGAACAGCTTTACGCGTGTGAGACGCGGCGAGCACGCCAGAACGCGTCTAGATCTTCGCGTTCCCCTTGACGACGGGGCACATTCCATCTTTTTGTGGATATGACTTGCACTTTCCAAGACATCACCTTAACTTTCCCAATCTTCGCAATTTTCTTCACTGCAACTTCCGTGATTGGGTCTTCTCACTTGATGAACACGACTTCCTTTCTTGCAAAGATCGTTCTTGATGTTTCCATTTTCTCATCTGCTCCTTCACTTATAATCGCTTCCTCACGTGTTTCGACCTCACAGAAACTTGAGGATGCCTCGACCGGCCAGGCGCAACCAAGCTGCACCTTCTGCTAGCCATTCCATTACCAACTTCACCCGTGTCTCGAAAACTTGTATCCCAAACGATACTGCCAAGAAAATTGTCGCCCAACCTCAATCTTCGGTAATCACTAGGAAACGAAAAGCGGCCACAGATGGAGAAGATGCCCATCCGAGAACCAAGGCTCGAACTGCCTCGTTCGCACCCAGTAGTGACGATGAACTTGCCACGCCCATAAAGCCCGAATCAAGAAACCAGGAACTGGCTGCGAACCGGGTTGAGAAGAATTTATCAAAAGGGAAACGAACTGCAAAGGCAACTCCCTCAAGGGCGAGAGCTGCCCACAAGCCCATAGGGACTACACCTCTTTCTGAGAGCAAGAGGCAAGGAAAGACAGTGCAAACCAAGCTCGACCATGTATTCAAAACGCTGCGCAAGCAGACGGTCGACAAGGATGCACTTCCTCTCCATCTTGCCGAGCTCGTTGACATACACCGGTCGTTTGTCAAGACAATTATGATCCAGTTTGCTCATAACGGCAACAATTCACCTATTGACATACGCACACTTGCGCCACATATTTCTCAGTCGTGGGGTAAACGCCAGGTCACTATCGAGGATATTCGACGATGCATCGCTATACAAACTTCGACAAAAACCAACACTCGTTCACCATTCATGATTGCCGACTATGGCCGGGGAAAGATTTGTGTTGAGCGCTCTTCTATCGGCATTGCACCAATCCATGAAGAGCGTTTGCTGAAACAATTTGAGATCAATTTGAGAGCATTAGGCACCGAACGCTCCGCCGATGAAATGGACATTGACCTTCCGTTGGATAATCTCTCACTGAACGAGCTTCCCCAAGTGGAGATAAAGAACATGGACAACAGAACAACAGCGAATCCAATTCTCAACAAAGGACAGCGTGCGTTGTCAGAGCTTAAGAGTGGCATTGTGACGAAGCAGCATGAGAAGGCGGCAAGACAAAACGCCGCATCCAACAGCCCCCTCCTCAACTCAGATGGCACAAAGATGAGCCTGCTTGATCGGTTACGATTAAAACAACTAGCTAAAGCCAACGAACCCCTTCCTCCTTCCGGGCCCGAGCTTCAGCGACGTGCGGCCCTCAATCGCGTGGGCGATGTCGCAGCAACCATTTCAATGTTGAGCCTATCCAACCCAATGTCCCTACCACGACAGGCTTTTACGATGGCGGTTATACTTGAGAAGCTCAAAGACTCTCTCCGGGTTCCAGTATCCAAGGAGGAAGGGGCAGCTTGCGTGCGCTTGATTGCCAGCGAGGTCGCCCCGGAGTGGCTTCGAGTCGTTACAATCGGAGGCAGAGAAAACGTGGTTGTGCAGCGTAGCAGCCAACCCGTCGATAGAGTACTACAGAGTCGTGTACAGAAGCTGTTGGCCTAGGAAGAATGACGGAGCAACTGTGGGGCGCATGTTTAGATATGAGAATACCCTGGGGAGGCATGGTTTTTCGGTGAGACTACTGGACAAGCATATACACAAAGCATTGGGAGGGGTTGGCGTTCTAGCATCTGATTCCATGACAGAACTTGTATTACAACTTGGTGTTTGCTTGTAGGCGCTGTAACTTAATAAGAAACAAGATTAAACAGAGACTTGACCTGCTAAGCCCATTGACCAGACTTTTGTATCTACATATGTTTGAATTGTGTATTAGAGCAATCTTCTCTCACCGGAATGCCTGAACGGTACCCCCGAACAAAATATATCGGAAGCACCATTCCGACCCGGCAGACCGCACCCGAAGACCGCGCCGATGTCCTGGTTATTCCCAAAACAACACAAAATTCAGCGTAGGAAATTGCGCCGGAATGTACTCCGAATTCTTAAACGGTCACTTGCAAATGTCTCCAGTCCTGGGGACTTTTCGCCCGTTTGGTCATAGATGTCGATGTTCGGTAACGGAACTGATCGTGAATAGATGCGATGTGGATATTACAGACACATCAGGCACTATGTATGCATTAATGCGATGGATCACTTGAGGTTCAAGAGTGATGAAGAAGTGGAGAGGGGATGATCCCATGTATGATACTGCTTTTGCTAGGCCTAGGATGTAATAATGGAGGGCTCTTAGGGACAAAGTCTGCATGTTCGTCGTGTGGAGCTTTCGCGTGCTAATATATGCCTTGTAGCTGCTGATCCTTTCGTCCCCTTTGCTTTATTGCTCTGACTTCCTATACTTCTAGGATATATTGAGATATTCGATCATTCTTGTCTGAAGCGTGGATGTAAATCCGCATTCTTTCCGGGAACCTAAATCAACATTTAGAGCCCACTGATTACAATGCCGAAGACATTACATGATTCACAGGATGAAATATCATCATCTGCCATGAGCAAGGAAGAATCCTCTCCACAGACTGCATTCCGAGACCCAACCCAAGACGCTATCAACCGCACAATATCACACATATCTGGCCACGATGCGTTCGAACCGGCTGCCACCATCACTGCGTCAGATGGCAATGTGCCTTACCGCGAGGCAGGTGATGAGATCTTTGACAAAGTTTCCTCAAGACGCAAAGTTGCTATCGTGACCGTCCTGTCATTTGGGGCGTTTCTATCGCCAATATCGAGCACTTCAGTGTTGGCGGCGACACCAGAGGTCGCGAAGACTTTCAACAGCACGGGAAGCATTATAAATCTTAGTAATGCAGCGTATATGATTGTAATGGCATTATCACCTTTATTCTGGGGGCCCATGAGCCAGGTTTATGGAAGGCGGAGTGTAAGTGCTTGTGGTGCTCTGGTTGGAACCAGCAAGTCAATTCGTTTCCCAAGTGTTGACGGAGTGCCCATAAGAGCAGGAGAAACACTGACATTTCTACAGGCAGCCTTATCCTCTTCAACTATTTTCTTCTTCCTCAGTCTAGCCACGGCATTGGCTCCTGACCTCACCTCATTTATTGTCTTTCGGGCGGCTTCGGCGTTTGGGGGAACAGCTTTCATTCTCATCGGCCCAGCATGCATTGGGTAAGTTGCCAGGTTTTTCATTCTTCTACTTATAAACTGTCTCATGTCCCTGACAAGACCCTGGGTCAAAGGCAAGACAGTGAACCATCTTATTGGTGACCGCAAAAATAACCTCGACTTGCTCAGTATTCATACTCTGAGCAGCCAACCTCCGAGTCTGGTTACTTACTAAGATGGCTAGCTCAATCTTCACGGAGCTTCAGCAGCAGCGAGGACTCTAAGAATCATTGACGCTGATATGAAATAGTGACATCTACCGTCCAATAGAGCGTGGTGCAGCAATGGGATGGTTTCTGACCGGCACACTTGTTGGTCCTGCATTTGGACCATTTCTGGGTGGCATTATTGTGACGTATTCTTGGATAGACCCGTCCTGGAGGAGTATATTTTGGCTTCAGACAGGACTGGCTGCTACCGGGGTACTCGGCGTGTACTTTGTTGTATGCGAAACAGCTCACCACCTCAAGATCCACGACCTGAAAAGCCTCTCGGGCAAGAAAAGGACACTGAAGGTTCTCGGCATGATCAGCCCGATGCGAGTCTTGCGACTATTCCGATTCTTCAATATTGCACTGGTGGCTTTTGGTAGTGCATCCTTAACCTGGAACATGTACAGCCTCCTAACACCGGTCCGTTATGTTTTGAATCCCCGCTTCAAGCTCGACTCGCCGTTGCTGTCGGGTTTGTTTTACCTCGCACCCGGCTTCGGTTACCTGGTAGGGACTTTCGGAGGGGGGCACTGGGCGGACATGATGGCCAAGCGATGGATCAAGAAACGTGGAGGTGTCCGTATACCAGAAGATCGACTTCGATCCACCCTGCCTTTCATGGGCGCAATCATGCCGGCAAGCATGCTGGTATATGGCTGGACTGTCGATAGGGAGGTTGGAGGTATTCCGGTACCTGTTATCGCCATGTTCGTACAGGGTGTGGCGCAATTGTTTTGTTTTCCCTCGTACAACACTTACTGTGTCGATGTCATGCCTGGCCATGGAGCAGAGGTGGCTGCAACCAACTTTTTCGCAAGATATCTGGTTGGATGCATCGCTTCAGCTGTAGTTCTACCAGCAGTCGAAGCTGTCGGCATTGGATGGTTTTCGACCATCTCAGCGGCGTATTTGATAGGCTCAGCTCTGGCGACCATGGCCGCAATTCGATGGGGGAAAGGCTGGCGAGAGAGAACTCAAGCAAAGCTAGAGGTTCCTAAGGAAGACGAGAACAAGGCCAAAGCCGATCATGATATGGATATAGATCGATCCAAAAGCGTTCGAATGCTGGGACCAAGTCTTGCGTTTGACAGCAGTGGCCCAGAACATCAGAGCCAAAGCATAGGCCGTGAGACTTGATTCTTGCAAAGGAATGGGACTAGATAGGGGCATCTTGCGGAGACATCATTGGTCAGATATAGGCGCAAGCTGTAGTACCGAGGATAACGAGACTGAACGGTCAACATTTGTAGTAGAATTGAGGATCTAACAAGGGCAAAGAAGTGAGGCGGTGAGGTTGTTTGGCATTTCCGCGAGCCTTTATTCTCCTACAAATAGTACTGTCACTTCAGATGAACAAGTATGTAGTAGAAAATAACGAATGATAAACACGTTGCAGCCATCAATCATCAATTCCATGTCACAAATACAATATATTATGATGTAATGTATCATGGGAGAAATGTCCAAGTTTGTTGTTCAACCCAACCTTGATCAGATGGGAACTGAAGAACCTGGGAGCTACTAATAATAAGCCAGCCTTACAATACTTTCCCCGTTGCTACTGTTACACTATAGGGCCTTGACATTACCACTAACTATTACCCATTTGCTGAAAAATGTAACCAACCGATAACTGTATCAACGCAAGCCATGTTGTTTGGTGGCATCCTCAAAGTGGGAAAGGTACAGTGGATAGAGAAGTATATACATACGGAGTGTAGCAGAAAGATAACGCAACCTTAACATTAGGCTTAGTGTTAGGCTTACCATAGGCTTATGTATGTATGTGCTCGCTGTTTTCTTTGAATTCAAGGTTGCACAGTACTACCTTGGCCTCAACGTCTTGGCCTGTTAGCCTATACGATACGATATGATACAATAGGGTTGGAGGGGATGGATGATACATGAACACCTTACAAAACGCAAGAATACTGTTTTTCTTCATGTCGAGTTCCTGCATGCAACGCAACGCAGCATGATGAGCTACCTTACACTAGCATTGGCCTCTGTTGGGTGAGATTTTGAGGGATTCCGGCCCGCAAGTCAATCTTAACCCCAGTTGAGTTAAGTGGTTGAGATGAGAGATTCCTAGCTCAAGACGCCAAAATAAGATGATAACGATGCAGGGCTGGTCAATTGCCGCGTGGTGACTGGTCAACACCAGCTTTTCCAACTTGGCCTTACCGCGAGACCCGCCCCATTTGAAATGACCTTGCATAGCTTTGGAGATTGGATTCTCACAACGACTGACTCTAGTATCAATTGGGATTGGGGGATTTTAGGAAAATGACCACGACCCAGTCAATCATCCTCAGGTAGCGATAAACTTGCTAATTGCCAAGGAATACTCTGTAAGTTGATCAGAAAATGGCGGGTCCTCTTTTGATGTAAGTCAAACGCCACGTATACCCTCAGTGTATAATCTAAAAAAGGTTAGAA
>JAAQPG010000989.1:0-45552 GCA_013186905.1 Fusarium udum | reverse complement strand
CCGTGGTTTTCCCGACACTTGATCATAAGGGCAACTAGCTGGACCAAAAGCATGGCTAATATGAAGCCGTGACAGGTAGAATCAATCTCGACGCAGCGTCTTTAGAATGTTGAATCGTATGAACTGCCGGTTCGGTCCTCACCCCATATACCTGATTCTCCCCCGTTCCCAAGTTGCGCAAATAAGCTGGATGTGCACCACCAGCGACAATCACTCGGATCTTGTTTCCTTTGCGGAAAACATGCGCGCAATCCACCAACGCAAGACTCAGCGGCTCAGGACCTCTCGCAGGATCCAGCCGTTTGTAAACATCACTTATACGTCTAGAATTTCCCCTGGTATTAACTTCGCTAAGTCGAACGAGGATATCTGCGTGTGGATTATCGGTAGTGTGATGAAGCTCGATCAATGGTTTGCCGCAGACTTCTATGTCACTTTCGAGTTGTGGGGTATCAAAGACAGCAACATCGGAGCGTTTTGCGAGATCGGTGTCGTTGTAGTTTGTAGGCTGGATATCGTCGAAAGGTCGAGGCATACCGATGGCGGGAGTTGCGTCATTGGGGTTGAATGTAAAACTTGAGCTCGATGCTTGCTCAGGCTGTTCCTTGCCAAGGGTTTTGGGGGATAAGTAGAAGTCTCGGGTGGACGAAACGAGCGGTGGCCAGCTGGCCAGATCTCGCCATTCATTCGAGCCTGTAACGAAGACTCGGCATTGAGATGTTCTGGGAGGGGGGCTGCGGCCGGCAAGATAATGATCAAAGAACTGTAAGCCCTCAACCAACGTTGGACCTTGTTGTGAGCCAATATGTGACCATGGACCGATGGTCAGGAAAGCCGATGCTCCTTGTTCCACTAGAACATCATGTTGGTTTAAAATCATCGGCAAAACGCTATCGTTCCAACCTGTAGACTGCAAGATTGGAATCTTGGCCTTTTGCAGTGCCTCACTCTGATTGGTCCGCGACCAAAACGGAGTGGATGTATCAGGTTGACTGATCAATTCTTCCAACCAAGGCGGCTCCTTATTCTCCGTATGATCCTTTATACCATCCATCAAAGGCAGAGAGTCATACACAGGCTGCAGTACCTTCGGCAATTTCCTGATATACGGCAAGCCAGGAGTGATACCCCGCTTTGGAGCAGTCATTAACGTCGCCCAGGCAATCATATGTGTCTCCATCGCGCCAGTAATCCATGTAAAAGCGCCAAAGTCGACTGGACCTGTACTAATAACAGCAGCTTTCATATCCGCCGGTGGATCTGTCAGGATGGCCCACTGCGTATGTCCAAGGTACGATCCTCCATACGTAGCGAAAGATGGAGTATACCACGGCTGTTCACGCATCCAAGCAACAGTCGCAACACCATCTTGTGCTTCATGAACTGCTGGTACGATTTCTTGGCCATCAGAGGGATGTGTACCTCTACAGGCGGCGAGGAGGACTTGATAGCCTCGGGAAGCGAACATACGTGCATTGCTGAGAGCCATGAGCGGTGCGATACCGTAGGATGTGCGGATGAGGATGGTGCCGACGGGGGGAGTTGTTGGTTGGTAGAGATTTGCGGCGAGTTTTACATCGTTGATTGGGATTTGGAGAAATTCGGTTGTGTAGCTGCTTGTTTCTCTAGGTAAGCCGGACCACCATCCGAAGATGCGGTCGACGAAGAAGGTGATCCAGCCGCGTTCAACAGGCGACATGATATCGAAGTTTGCGCGAAGCTTTTAGGTTCACTCGGCCATTATCAAGGTGAAGATGCCGTTTTTATATTATTACATGAAGATTTCGGATGTTACGGATTTATATCAAGGCAGCAGTCAGTGTCAGTTACTTAGTGCTGACGGTCGCGCTCAATCACGGGTGGAACTACCGTTAACCAATCAAGATGCTGCAATCCCGAGCAGAGGTTAGTGAGAATTCTAGTTACAGATCAAACCCCGCATTCGCGAAACATAACCTTCCGACTCCGAAACCCCGGTGGTTTAATTGAAAGAGCGAAGGGAATAAGATGGGATAAGGCGGGCTATGTCTTATTATGCCGGCTCTTCAAGAGTTGAAGTGATCTCTGGCACCTCTCTAAATTTGGGCAGCAGGGGGGCGACAATCCAGTCGTACAAGTCTTCGATAGTGTACCCATCCAGCTCGTAGTTATCGGCAACTTCTAGCAAGAACAAGTATTTGTTTTTCAAGGCCGGTGACTGGGCGAAGCTGTCTGCGGAGACGGAGATAATGAATTGGCGGTAGTTGCACATAACCACCAGCTCCGAGTCGGTATCTTTGTTACTGCAGGTGAATTCAATCACGCTCCAAGGCGGTGACACTGTCGCATCGGAAATCGCGTCCATCTTGATATGTTTTCGAAGGGTAGAGAGATAGGGAGGTAAAGGTGGAGCCGTGGAGAGGAACAAGTTGGGGCTGAAAGAAATGAACGAATGGAATTTCTTTTTCTTCCCAGTCGATTCATTTGTCAGCAATGCTACGATCTACAAAGACCCTTCTTCACAATCAAATAGAACACACCATTCTTTAGTAGTAGCATTTAATGTTCATTCTTACAATCTACAAAGACAATTTCTAGCACTAGGCTAGCTACTAAAAAAACACACCATGTCACCCCCGGGTCCACCAGTATATGCTCAGATACAATCTGCCACGGCAGCAATTTACCCTTGCCATTTCGCATCTCATCAATAATAACCATCACCACATCGCTATTCTGTGAGCCAAACACTTACTTCCCTTCAATCGCCTTCTCCTCATCCTTCTGAATCGCATTAACAGCAGCGAAAAAGGTCCGGAGAAAAACCTCATAGTCATACTTTGTAAGCGGTCTTGTCGCCTCCTCATCCTTATCATTGGTTATCTTCTCCGCCATGCTATCAATGTGCTTCTCCGTAGCAAGCCTGACAATCTTCTGTGGCTTTCCGCGTGTCTTGTGCGCCTGCTCAAATCTCTTTGCAATGCACTTCTTAGTTATCTCGGCGGTCCGCCTCTCGCTCACTTGGTCCTCAGACTCATAAATGGTTGTCAACCACTTCGCTTGCATGTACTCCTTGAGGATCCTGTTGTTCAGCGCTTCAGCTCTTGCCTGCCCTAACTCAAGTCTGAGATTCTTGATTTCGATTGCATCATTACTCTCGGCCTGTGAAGTCGAAGAGGGCCTGCCAGACTGCGGGGATGGATAAGATAGGTCTGGGTGCGTATTAGCTCTGAGAGGCAACACCTTACCCTGACGATCTAGGAAGGGAGAATCATCAGCTCCATAGAATCTCCAGGCCAGAATAACAGTCCCAGCTTTCTCGATCAAGTCAAACGAATCCTTGTACAGTGAAAAGATTGACACCGAAGCTGCTCGCGGCTGGCCGTCTTCGGGATTGCTTCTCAGTAATTTGTAGTACTCCACCTCCGACGTAACCACCATAGCCACCATACCAGCTTCAATTTTCTCAATCGGAGCAACTGCACAGAGGCAGGGAGTGATGTCTGTGAGAGTCATCAGGCGCACTTTGATATCATTCCTGTAGGCATCAAAAATGCATTTGACAAGTGTGTCTGTAGACAGAGGTGGAAGAGGACGTGGGACTGCAAAAATGCCATCATAGTCCTGGATGATGAGGTTGTCGTCTCGGTAGACGTCGAGACTTCTAGGTAGCTCCATCGCAGCTGTTTCTGATCGCAACAGTATCAAACTTGAGATGAATGTCTTGTCTTTGAGGATTTATCCTAAGAACGATTTGCGATTGTGCGTGATGACTGTATTGTATCCAAGCTTTGCGTTATTTCTTTCATACTTATAGATCGTCGTGCTTTCTTGCTAGATATATGAACGTAGTCCTTGTTCTGTTGTAGAATCGGCGATGGAAATAAGGTGAGAACAAAAGAACTGATAGCCGCTGAGCTAACAACCTGGTTTGAACACATGAACGTAGAGGTCAACGCACTTGTAGGTCGAACAGTCTACAATGACACTGCCAGACCGTGTTCGGGTATACCTTTCAGTCAGAACCAGCGAACAAAATGAAGTGCCACTGGAACAAAAGACCTGCCAGTGCCATTGAAGACGAGAATGAACAGATATTCCACTCCATATATAATGTTTTGATCCAGGACAGAAACTCTTCAATTCAAACGTCTTGTCAACAACCTCAATCCGAGAAACACCATCTGACTTTCACCATCAAGAACCTCCCAACAATACTCTTCACCAAAGATCAATCTGCCTTTCATCCCATCTGTCTGCCCATCATGTCTCCCTTAACACCCATCATCTACCCAACCAAGATGTCCCCCGGCATCCAAGCCACCTTCAAGCAACACAACTCCCTCGCCCTCGAAGACCGCGAAAAGCCCCTCTTCGTCATCGACGTCTCAACCGTCAAAGACACCGTCCGCGAATTCATAGCCTCCATGCCATCAACCGCCAATATCGACGTCGTCCACTTCGGCGCCGTAAAGGCCTGCGCCGCAAAGCCCGTCACGGACGTGTACGACCAGCTTCGATGTGGTTTCGACTGTGCTTCCAAGGGTGAAGCCAAGCCTCTTGTTGATGGAGGTATCAATCCTGCTCGTATTTCGCTTGGGAATTGTAATCTTCCTACCAATGAGCTTGAGTGGGGTATTGAAGTTGGTATTCAGTACTTTGCTGTTGATAGCACCTCGCAGGTGCATCGTATGCTCGAGGCAGCGGGTCGTGTTGCTAAGCGAAAGGGTTGTGAGTTGGCTTCTATTCTCGCTGACATCAAGCCTTTTTGTCGTCTTCTCTGTTCTGGAAAGGGTTCTGACAAGCCCTTCTCTGCCAAGTTTGGAGTCGACCTCGAAATGGCCTTCACTATCATTGAGGAAGCTCAGGCGCATGGTCTGACTTTCATTGGTCTCTCTGGTCATCCTGGAACCCAGAACCTCGCTACCGACGCTTTCGTCCAGTTCGCGCAGCTCTTCCGTGGTGTCTTTGACCGTGTCAAGAGCGAACTCGGCATCACCATGACTCTCGCCAACATTGGTGGAGGATGGGCTGGTATCTCGAACAAGACTGCCCCCTCGTTCGCCGACTACAACAAACCCACCATCGATATCTTCTCCTCCGTTTTTGCGGACTGGCCTGTCAAGCTGATTCTGATGACTGAGCCCGGCCGCGCTTTCATCTCCAAGGCTGGATGGCTTCAGACCCATGTCATCAACGTCTCCAAGCACACGGCCGGTGCTTCCATCTCGCGTGTCTTTCTCTCCGTCGGAACTCTTCATGGACTGAACGAAGCCAACAAAATTTCCTTTGAGTGGCACACCTCTGCTCCTTCTGAGAAAACCAAGTCTTGTGTTCTGTATGGTGCCAGTTGTGACAGCTCCGACATCATCCTTGGAAAGGACGTCAACGGTAGGGAGAAGACTGTTGATCTTCCCGATGTCCTTGCTCCGGATCATCTCGTCTGGGTCTATGGTCCTGCTGCGTATGGACCCGACTACTCGACTTCCTTCAACGGAGTTCCTCCCCCCAAGGTTGTCTACATCAATTCCAAGGAGGGAATTACCTACTCAACTCGCCGATTCGGGAGTCGCATATGGTCGGTATGAGACTGCATTTGCCGTTTGATTTAGCGATGCCCCAAAGATTAGAGACCCCCACTTAGAGGAATAGGATACATTGCTTTGGAATTTCTCTATACTGCGATCGCGCACTCCTTGTATTTAGGAAACTCCATAGTTGACAGAAATATTTTATTGTCTTGAAAAACTTCTAATTCGCTTGAATTTGTGACGTTGTGAGTATGACAATGAATATGATAGTGTGATATTGACTTGTTGTGCCCGTGGATAATAATAATAATTCTTGAATGACCTTTTCCATGACCAATCACAGTGCTTGTTTCCACGGCGGCCCCACCTTTTCTCATCGTGTGGTCTTTGACTTGAAACTGTATTTTGAGGATTCTATGAAAACATTTTACCGTGAATTCAAGCTACATAAACGCTATGCGTTTCTTATCGTATAGCCAGGCTGACAACTATAAGCGTATCGACAAAACTTGAAGCTAGAAATGTCATGCATGCAATAGACTCATAAGAGTAAGCAAAATAAATACCGTTTTATTACATCAAGCATGTAAGACTATGATAACATGGCCAACACCAGCCCCAGTCTCTACATCCAAATTCGGCGCATAACTAGGTACTGAAAAGAATTAAACGTTGAGCTCCAGACACAACGAAGCACTTATCCAAGCCACAAGTCATCAATATACACCAATTGCATCACCAACAACGCTTCGGAAGATACCATCTGGGTCAAACTTCTCTCTAACTGCCTTGAAACGAGCAATATGCTGCAAACAAATATTAGTATCCTAGTCTCAGCCGTCTGGAAGGAAACTTACATCAGGGTCGAGATTCTTAGCAGAGCGCTCAAATACCTCTCTTGTATTCTTTGTCCAATGGGGACGGCACGGGAACTCGTCAATGAGCGTTTCCGCAAGTTTGTGATCTATCAATCTGTTAGCTGGAACACACACAATCTACCAATCCACGGAACCACGGAGCCAACTTACAGAACGGTTCGTTGTATCGCAGTCCATCGCCGATACTTGGTTTATAAGATGGGAAGTCTAACATGATAGCACCTTTATCCCAATCAGCACCATCAGAGGTACCGTATGTAACTTGACCGAGGAGGTCGAAATAAGGTCTGCCAAACTTGATGTTGATGCCACTTCTATAAGTCGATGCCATAAACTTAAGCTTCTTAGCCTCGTTATCAAACAGCTGACGAACCCGCTTGAGCATTGCATTCGCTTGAGTAACAGGGAATGCAAGTTCAAGAGTATAACCGTGGATACCGTATTCCCAAACTGGTTTTTGGTCGGGATACAGACCGCCGATGAGAACGTCGTAGTTCCAGCCATAGACGGGCCACTTGGTGATAGGCTCGTTGGTCGTCTTTTCGCGAAAATTGGGGTTTTCCCATTGTCCGAAGAGGATCTCTTCTGCGAGGAGGTTGGAGAGAGCGACGCCTTTTCCGGTGTTCCAGAGAGCTGTGATGGCGCCGGCTTCGAGTTGGGTTATTGAGAATGTATTCTGGAAACCCTCTTGGTCGCTCTTGTTGGTTGGGATGACGTCATAGTACCGCCAGTGGAATTTCTTCTTGTGGGGCCACCACTAAAATCATTTAGCATACCACCACGTTGATGGAGGTGAGTACTTACCCAAAGATTGGCTGTAGCATACGGCGAGATCATACCGTAGATATCCCCGTTGAGAACATCAGCCTCATCAAGCGTCTTCTGATCGGCGTACACCTTGAAGTCAGGATAAATCTTGAACTTCATTCTCACAATGACACCAAGGAGACCAAGAGACGTCGAGGCAGCAAGCCACTCATCACTATCATCACGCTCCAAGTGTCGCAACTCGCCGTTGCCATCAATAATATCCAGAGCCAAAACACCAGCTGCAACCATAGAATCCTCCCGAATAGAAGATCTATGTGCGCCCATAGCTACACATCCCGCGAGAGTGATGTTCCAATTGACAAGGGTATATCCCGCTGACGCACCACGCTGGTGCAGATAATCTGCGAGTTGTAGAAACGTCACACCGGCTTCGATCATCACAGTGCCAGCGTCGAGGTCTAGATCGTAGATCTTGTTGACTTGCTCTGTACGAATGATGACAGTGTTGGGGTCGTCGGAACACATTGTGTCATACCACATATGTGCTTTTCCAGATGCGCGAACTCTCTGGCCTGCTTTGATGGCATTTTGCACAGTGTTCTGGATGTCCTTGATACTAGTGGCGTCGTGGACAGCCGAAACGTTCTGACAGGCTGGAAAGCCGGGGCCGTCGAAGGTGTTGTACGTGAGAGCATTAGCCCCAACGGCCAAAGTCAATGCAGCCAAGCAACGAAGAACCGCCATTGTGGTGAGAGAATTTGATGAACCACTGGCGATAAAGTTACAACTATCTTCAACAGTCTAGCCGTAATCCTATCGTATTTAAGCTTATTCCAAACAACTAAAGACATAGAGTTAATTGCACTCCGATAAGCGAGTTCCATGTGAAAGTCTAGCACGAACGCCGAGCAAAAGCTAAATCCCCGCGTAAGGTTGCATTCACTAAACCTCAAGTTGGCGATCGACATTATCAGATGATGGGCTGTAGCTCGCTTCTGGCAGGTCCCCTGGCCAAGATGGCACTTTACGCGGGGAACTCGCCAAGTGTAATAACGTTCCTGGTTTATTACTCCAGAATGGGCAGTCCAGTGGTCTGGTGATGTCTTAATACGGTAGGGTTTGCATAGAACCCTCGTCGTATATGCCGCTCTGTCAACGTTACCCCGCGTTTCGAACTGGATTGTGGTGAGGCACAGTAAACGACGAACTAAGCATGGCCAAGTTCACTTCGGCTTCAACGGTGGATTTCAAAACTCAATTGACACTTGTTCATATCCGATATATCAGGGGTTCCGTAGATCAGCATGATCAGATCACAATATCAAAACAAGGTCCAGAACATCAAGCGAAGACTAAAGTAACTCAACTGCGAGGCTGAACGCGAGTCATCTGAGAAACACGATAGTAATTGATTTACCTGGCTCCCGGGTTACTTCTAATCAAATTTATTCTTCGGGCCAGAAAATGGATTAAACAAAGGCAGGAGACTTTGTTCGAACATCAGCGTTGAAAATCACTCTACTTGTATGACCATTGACAGGCAACTCACGACCCACTTTCAAAAGTCGGACGCTGCGGGGTCGGAAGCGGGACAACGATCTTCCAGACGCAGCCTCTTCCACTTCCGTCATAGCAAAAGGAGTAACCCCACTCAAGCTCTCCCTTCATCATTACGATCGTACCAGCAGAAAAGAGTAAGTATTGAGATATCAAAAGAAACTGCCTCAACCATAGACACACTTTCCCAAAATGCCGCGCATGAATCTCGGCCTCCCCTATAACCACTGCAGCCACTTGCCCTGTCCAGCTGGCTTCCAAAGCCCGAACCTTCTCCGTTGCGGAGCATGTCAAACCGTCAAGTACTGCGGCAAACAGCACCAAAAGACAGACCGCCCAAGGCACAAGGTCCAATGCGTTCCCATCAAGCAGACCAAGGACAAACTCACAGAGGAAGAAGCCAAGCTACGCGCCAATCCCGGCGACGATACCAATGGCAATCCTTTCGACAATAGCGTAGGCCTTTTCTGGTTCTTCAAGAGTACTCGTCCCTACATGCAGGCCCGTCATGACTACATTACCGCTATTCTCAACGTTCGCACTGGAGAATCCGTCGAGATTGCCCTCCGAGAATCTCTCGAGATGCTCCGTCTCTGCAGAGGCGACAACCTTGGCGTTCGTTCACAAATTCCTGGGCTGTATCTCCGACTTGGAAGGGATCAAGAAGCCTACGATTTCATCAAGTGGTATGCAGTAAAAGGTGACTCCAAGTACGACTGGCGCGACATGAGCTTGCCGTTCCTTGACCTAGAGGGGGAAGATGCATTCGAGGCTATTATCGAGAAACCTCATTACTACGATGTTTCCTTCAAAATGGCCCTGACGCTCATCAAGATTCGTCTGATGAAGGATTTGGAGTCGCTGCAAGGGTTTTTGAAGAAGAAACCCAATGCGACGGGGGAAGAGAGATATGATTATCTGGAGGAGGAGGCTATGAGTGACATTCTTCAACAGCGCGCGGATATCGTTGCGAGAGACGACTACAAGGACTTGGTCGCTGAACTTAAGCGTCAGGTATTGCAGTTGTACAAGATGGTCAAGGAGGACAACAAACATATATGGCCGGGCATTGAGGACCCGAACCTATATGCTTATGATGTGCCGAGCGCTTATTCCCCCGGGTCGCGGCAGGAGGCGGTGCTTATCTTTCGTCAGTCGTGGTACTCTTGGTCAGAGACGGAGCCAGCGATACGGTATATCAGGGGGGTTATCAACGACAATAGGTAAAGAATCTGCCGTGGCACAAGGTGAAATAGCTCCGTGCCTAGCGCAAAGACAAGTAAAAATATGATTCAGATGATTTATCTGAATGCTGAGAGAACTGCCTTGTTCGAGACTTTTGTGTCGAATCAAGTCTCGGGCCGAGTTTTCGTCGCCGGTATTCGCAACTAAAACACGGGGCTAAGCATTTTATGGGGTGCGCTTTGACTTTATGTCCGGTGAGCCTGACACAGACGATCACGGAACAGAACCCCGTAGACAGCCATGATCGACAAGCGTTTCCGGCTAGCAAGAGTATTTCCGGCTAGCGAGAGTGATTTTCGGTTAGAACATCGCGAGTCAGTTGAAACGCGAGTCAGACCCGACGCCATGGTCAGACTTAAACCCGTAGCTAAGCCAATACAATTGGCCCCCACTGTAGAAAGGGGAAAATATGGAGTCATCGCGGCATTGAAATGGGACAAAATGAGATGATGTGCCGAGAGGGATCGGCCACGTGCGGTCGGATGAGTGTGCCGAAGAAGTGTAGTAGGAAACGGGGAGGATGAGACTAATACGACTTGGGGGATTCTTGCAAGGGAGTTTGTTTGATGGTGGATGACAGGAGTGATCATAGACGATGGAGTTGAGACTGTGGCTGAGAGCTTAAATCAGCGGAGAGAACTTAGTATAAGTATGGCTGCAAAGCCTTCAGATTCCATCCTGCCCAACACTCATCACAAACCTTCAACAACAATCCAGTCTTCGCCATGCTTTCACAAATCATCACCTTCCTCGCCCTCACAGGCTTCGCAGCCGCCGCTCCCAACCCAAGAGCTGCAAAGTGCACATCCTACACCATAATCAACACCCGCGGCACCGGCGAAATGCAAGGCCCCTCCGCTGGTTTCCGCACCATGAACTCCCAAATCACATCCCAACTCCCTGGCGGCAAGATCTACAACACCGTATACCCCGCCGGCTACGACCAAAACTCCGCGTCAGGCACACAGGACATCATCCGCGAGGTCAAGAGCGTTTTGGCGTCTAACCCTAGTGAATGCTTCATTCTAGAGGGGTACTCCCAGGGCGCTGCGGCGACTGTGAATGCGCTGTCGCAGTTGACGGGGAGTGCTGGGGATGCTGTCAAGGGTGTCTTTTTGATTGGTGATCCGTTGCATAAGAGTGGTTTGGCGTGTAATGTTGATAATAATGGGGGGACGACGACGAAGAATGTTAGTGGGCTTCAGGCTTTTGGCTCAGGGGGTATTCCTCAAAGCTGGATCTCTCGCACGCTTGATGTTTGTATCTTTGTAAGTTTATGTCAGATCTGGGACTTGGGAGTGGTGACTAACGTGATTAGGGCGATGGAGTCTGTGATACGACGCATGGTTATGGGATCAACGCTCAGCATCTTCAGTATCCAAATGATGCGGCGACTCAGAAACTTGGAACGACTTTTGTTGTCAAACAGTTGAGTGGGTGAGGGACTTGATTTGCAGGAAATGCTCGTTTTGTTTACCTAGTATCGAGAATGGCGATGTACATAGTAATTTGTCAGTTAAAGTTGAAGTTACAATGGCCTCTTCACGATAACAACGGTTTCAAGTCCAATGACGCATGTTAATTGGGGTTTGACTTCCAACTGCATGAAGCAGCCTCAAGGTCACTCCAGTCCATCCAATCAGGCATCATTACTCAACAGCTTGCAACGGGGCTACAGACTAGCTTCCCCATCTTTTCTCCAATCAAAAAGCTGAAAAGATGAGAGCTAACTATCTCAGGGAACATAAGCGAGCTGCCCCGGTGCAGGCCGATGACATCTCGCACGATTGGTTGGACTTCTGATCACGCTGTTGAAAAGTTAGGTAAGATATATATGCAAAATAAAAATCAGGATAGTCTTTCGAGGTCAAGTCTCTAAACCTAAGTTATTGCTGGAATCTTTAAAAGGAAACAAGATATGCGTGATTGTTGACCGGTCGTTCTGTGTAAGAACTTTTCCATCTCGGGGTTGATTGTAAAATGCAACAGTCAGGTCGCTCCAGGGTGAGTCAATTACGTGCATGGCACAACCTCTGCCCCCGCCTCTTTTGCTGTTGTTGGTGTCAGAAATATTTGTTAGGGTCAAACATCTTGACAAAATAAACTGGATCTTCATTGTGCAGCATAAGCGCTGACCTGCTCTGTTATTTTCGCTCCACTTCTCGCGCTTACTCCGCATAAGGCACTTTTCTGTGGTCATGTCATGCAACCTATCGGAAGATTAGTTGATCCGCTCCTTGGAGCCAGTGATGAGCTTTTCCCTTCATGCGAGTCTCAGAATTGCTTTGCCTCCAACCCCACCATCCATTCATTCAATTGATCAGTCACATCACATCACAACCACGCGCAAAAGTCCCAGTGTGTCTCAATAAGACATTGACTCTGCTCTTCACCACAAACCATTCAAAAATCTTCACCCTGCGCCCGCTGAAATCACTGAACCAAGACGCCCTCCAAGTACCCTCATCATGCCCCCAAAAGCACCAAAAGCACCAAAAGGAGGTGAAACCCTGGGCGGCATCCTCGTCGGAGGCACGCTCTACGCCATCTTTGTGTCAGGCATAGCAAGCCTACTTGAGAACACAAACGACAACAAAAAGGACAGCAAGGAAGAGTCCAAACCAGCAGAGCCGAACTGGTTCCAAAGACAACTAATAATAAAGGAACCCGGCTATTACACTAAACAGGTTGAAGAGGAAATCAAGGGGTTACACGATAAGAGGAAGGCACAACAACCAAAATACGCTTTCTCGACTTTACAATTATCCGAGCAAGATCGCTTGCAAGCACAAAGACTGCTGAAGCCTTGAGTAGTTGCGCGGGGTAATACAATAATGCAACTTGAGTTTCGATCGCTTTCGAACACCGCGGCTTTTATGTGTGTGTGATGCCTTGACGAATTGATTTGTGAAGCAAGGTAAGGGCGAGTTCGATGCATTTGGATGAGAACGCGGCGTCTTGACAGTAGTAGATATGTCGTTGAAATGGTAGAGTCCGCGATCAAATCTGACGACATATCGTGGCTTTTTCATCTTTATGGCAGTGGCAGGCCGAAACAGCTAACTTGATGTACTTTTCTAATCCATGTACAATGAACACGCAGCTGACAGTCTATTGTCTGGCTTTCAACGCACTGTCACAGAACAATCAATAAGAGACAAAGCAGCCTGCATCGTGTACTTCATGAACAGACGAACAAGAGCAAGAATGATAGCGAGAGTGATAAAGATGTGAAATATCAGTCTTGAACCAATTCTCAACCTTCCAACCTCCCCAACTTGCCAGCCGACACCATCATGACCTACAACACAGATCCCCATCTTCTAGGTCGACAGTTCCAGCGATTCCGCCAAGACAACCCAGATGACATCCGTGTCATCTGGACCGAATACGACCTCTACTACTTCACCCTCTGTCCACTCTCAGTGACTGAAAATAAAGGAAAAGAGGAATATCCTCTTGAATGGCGATACGATGCCGTGCGCTTACGGTCCAGCCGCGCCCAATGGAGGACTTTGATGGCGGACCGACATCCCTATGATGATGTCATGGAAGAGTGGCTTTCGAACTGGCGACAGCCAATCATTGAGAAGTGGCGTCAAGAGAGGGCTGCGACTAAGAAGGGGTTTTGGAAGCGACTTTGGGTGTAAATAAAAACCGGCCTCTTTCTAGGTGAGCGATAAGCTTTCGTAATAGCTAGAATACTACTTGGTGTAATTTAGGAGACAGAGAGGGGAGACATAATATGGTTAGGAGTTGATATTTATATTGCACATTATTCGTAGGTCATTTGCATGGTTGGGTGTAATCAAGAGGATCATACCCACTCACAGAATTGAGTAGCGTCTGTGGATCCAAGCTACGGGTAGTCATCCAATTGCAAGATCTTTTTTACCCTCTTGACCAATCAGCGGCTTCTGCAAGTGCCAGAAAGGTCCACAGGCGCTGCTCAATTTCGTGAGTTTGTTTACTATTAGGATGGGCTTGTTGCTTGTGTCGGTGAAGGGATGAGAGATGTCAGACAGATAAAAGATATCAGACTAGTTCTATTTAAATAATACATTCAGTTATGCATTCTTGATATGTATGAAGCAAACCCGTCGTAAGAAGAATTAAATAGAAGAGCTAGAGTAAAATAAAACAACGCCAATATTCAGATCATAGTTATAGCAATCCAAGTCGCAGCATTTCAAGCATACAGAACCGCGCTTTTAGCAAAATACAAGTAGCACAGAAATGATCACAACTCCCAGTCCTCGAAATTCCCTATTCGCCAACCCGGTCAATATATACCTACTTCTTAGACAGGTAATCAAAGCGTCGTCCTACTCCACAGATAACTATACAAGGTACAATACACAGGCAGATGACCCATCCCATGTCACCCCAGTATCCGAATTCCTGCACATTCTTAGTGGAAGCCGTCCACTGGGCCACCTTGGAGTAACCCTGCAAAAACACATGACTTAACCTGAAATGAAGAGAAAGAACGAAATCATCGCGGTGTTTCCAAGCTAGCATCTCGATGATGTCGGTAGTTCTGATCGCGCTGATCGCGGTGATGATGAATACGCCGCTTAGCCAAATGAAACAGAGCAAATACCGGAGGCGGCAAAACTTGGAGTATCGGGTATTTATTGGCATAGTGTGTGGTGAAGAGGGCGATAATGGAATAGTGGACCACCAGCCATCTATGTCCATTTTATCGGGGTCGGGATGGGATTCGGCTTTGTTGCCTTTGGGGTTGGGGTTTGAGTCTTTGAATGGTGACATTTTGAGTGCTGATGAAGTATTGAAGCGTGGTGATAGATAGTGTCGCGAATGGGGTTGGTTATCTTGTTAATTGCAAGATGTAATAGTTAATTAAAGTTGAGTTGTTGATGTTATTTCTAGAGATTATTCTACATTTTATCTTAAAGCAAGTACTGGCTGGTTCATGAACAGACATGGTGTTCACCATCTTCCAAAGCCCTTGACTTGAGCCCTGATGTTATGAACAAAACCATTCTTTGAATTGAAAAGCCATTGTGAACATTGCTTTCTTGTCATAAACAAGCACTGTCGGTTCACAAGTTGGCTGCAATGAATAAAGTCTCTTTAAGCGGCGGATATCCGCGCTTGCGGAATGATTCCGCAGTTATTGTTAAGGTCTAAAAATAGCTACCTGCCAGAGCATCAATTGAAATCTAATGCCGCAGACTCAAAGATAAAGCCCATTCAAAATAGCAAGCCTGTAATAGCAGTCTATCTATAGTAATCATATTGTTTTCTTTGTTTTGCCTGCAACAGCGGTTTCTTTACAAGTAAGATAAGCAATTCCTATTACATGCCATAACCTAGGTTCCTTGGACTGCTTACAGAGGCGTCGACAAGATTGGTGACTTGGTTAATTGATAGGGAATGGTTTTGTACCCCAAGAACTACAATGAGTTTAAATTGAGGTCAGTCTATCTGCATTATGATAGATAAATCGCGTTAACTGATTGTAGGTTGAAGAATGAAATGCAACAAGATCGTAATTAATGCCATGGCAGATTCAATAACTCAGTCGCTAACAATGTCTAGCGTATATAAGTAATTCAGAAAGCCTTGCGACTATTGCTAGATAACTAGAAGTCGTGTCAAGGTACAAAAGTGATGTGGCTTATGGCTCCCTGCAAGCAAGATCCTGACCACGGTTGCTATAGGGTAAGCAATATCTACTTAGTGCAGTAGAAAGGCATAAATAGTCTAAACAGGTCAGACAAGTCTTAAAGCTATAAGTTGAATTCTGTACACAGTAATAGCAATATAGGAAGGTATAAGACTTTCTCTAAAGAACTGCATAAAGCAAAACTAACTGGGAGAAGTGCGCTTCGAGCTTGTCTTGCAGTATTGGCAGTGTTATTCCCATCAACTCAAGTCAATTAAATCGGCAAAATAAAGCAGTCTCCGCTCACGTTTCAGAAACTGTTATCGCGCATGTCGCACGAGAGATATACTGTTGTTGCCTGTTGTCAAAGGAGCGATGTATTGACAATATCGCTTAATGCAATACCGGGTTTGGCGCTCGCTTACGGTACCTGATTGAGGTTGGAGTATGCACTTAGCCAGGAGAAAAGATACATTGCCTTAAAAAGAGCCTACTGCAGGCACGAAAGCTTAAAACTTACTAAGCCCTACAGGGCGCTTAGGTCTAGTCTAACCTGAACAGGGTAGTCCGCAAACGCCACCCCTCAGCTCAGCTTCTCCGCACCACTCCACAAGGCTGTAGATCAACGCACTGTGCGGGGCTACATAGCGAACAAGCCGGCAACCCCCTTCTCGGACTGCTTACAGGTGAGCAAGGCTGTAAGGAGTTCATAAGGGCAAAAGAGGCTACAGTCTTAGCACAATGGCTTGATACAGTTTTGAGCCTTGACGTACAAATGAATAACACGACTGCTGCTTGGGAAGCTTTACACGACCCTCTAGTTTGGCTCTCTGAGCTTCCTTTAGCCACCATGTTCTAAAAACGAAGCCACCAAGCACCTCAGAGGCTTTGCAAGTAATCTTATCGTATTAAATCCAGCTTGTTTAGTCGGCCAATTGAGTGGCAAGCAAAGGGTTAAATCTTTTTGCCGCCCTTCCCTACTAACTTATTAAAACCTGTTTATTCAGTTGTCCAGTATCTGGGCAATGTACGCTCATTAAGTGATATTTATACTTGTGCCATTGATTCTATTGCTGACTGCATCTGATACAGGCTTATGAGTTTAATTTAACTAGATTTTGGGAGTTATGGAGGGAATGTTGGTTTTTTGATGTGCTGATTCAGAGTGATAGGTGCAGGGTAGCCGAGTTAGACTTGGTGGGATTCTTATTAATGAAGATGAAGTAATACAGGATTATTTCCCGTATAGCCTTACTACCTAATAAGATCACTATACAATTTTTACAGCCTTATACCTCTCAGTTGGACCATTAAACACTCAAGCCTGCTTGAAGTTATTGTCTTGCTCGACTTATAATTCCCTTATGGCTAAGAAACTTTTACCGCCAGGAAAGGTTACATCACTGCATTCAGAATTGACAAACCGATCCTGGGCATTCTTGCGATCTAATGTGAAGAAGCACGAGTCTCTGAGCTGTTTGTCCTAGCTTGGCCTTGGTTGGTGTTCCACGATTTGATGTGCTAAGGCCGGTTGAAAACATCATAGCTCGCTGGACTGAGGACATCTCTGATGCATAAGACTAATCTAATGTAATACCGCTGCCATGGTAGAAATAAACAGATATAATTAAGGAGCGAAATTAATTAGAATACATACCGATTTTACTTCGCAGGGATCCTGTTGCCTGCCATCTGTCAATCCGCAAATGTCTGCTTGATGTCTCCGACCTCTGTCGTGGAAATAAGTGGAATTCTTAACTGGTTGAAAAACGCGTTCATAAAGCGCTGTCGCGTCTGGCGATAATGGTGACGAACTGACCGCTTCTTCGTGGTTCTCGCTTGTTGTCCTCAGACACGTATGAGTGCATGAAAGTGGATGTGGGGACGACAATGATTGGAGGTCAAGTGCGCCATGTGGTGATAGTGGGGGCTTGAACTTGATACCCGAGATGCCAACGGGCATCAACCTCAAAAATCACTTTCTTTCTCAACATAATTCTTATCGCGATTCCATTCCTCACAGTCTGCGAGCATGGACAGTTCGCCCCGACCGCCCCCTCAAAGGCGGCACGATCTCGCTGTTGTAAAACAACAACTCGTCGTCGTCGTCTCCGTCGCATCAACCCTCTTCGTCCTCTGTCCAGAATGGCTACAGTTCTACAGAAACCTCGCCGTCATTCCTCTTTTAGCTTGGCTCACGGCAAAAGGCTTCGATCTGGTCATTATGCTGAATGATAAATGGGACAATGCGCCAGCCATGGTCAAGTACTTTGTTCCCATCGACTTTCCCCAGATTACGCCTCCGTTTGAGAAGATGCGAAGTTTGGGGCATAAGCAGTTGGCAGTTGCGAGGACCAAGTTTCGGCATTTGTCTTCGGAAGTGAGAGCCGTGGTTTTGGTGATAGTGAACTGGGTCTTGGCGCAGATTAGTAGCGGTGAGTCAGTTTGAGCGTCAAAGCAGAGCCATAATCTGATGTGTATTTCTAGGTCAACCTGGAGTCGAGTCGCCAGTTTCTGAGGAGAAGAAAGCGAAGCCCGCACCGAAACCAGATGAATGGGTGACGGTCTTAGTCACAACACCACTTATTAACGACGATGTCGGCATCGATTTCGGTACGAATACCATTGTCGAGATTGGTGAAGTAATTACCTGGGACCATACACAGACAACATCCCTCCCGGCCATTCTTCCACCGTCCACTTTCCAGGTTCAAATGACAGTTTGCCTGATTCCCAAGAGCATATGGTATTCCCGCAAGACCGTCCTGGAAAAGTTCACAGCAGGTCTCTACTGGAACCACCAGCCTGGGCACGTGGCATGTCAGGGTGACCAATGGGATGAAGATCGGATTCGAAGTATCTCTAAAGTACAATTTATTGGACACGTGGAAAAGCACAACAACATTGACAAGGTCAACAAATGTAAGTTATCCATCCGCCCACGTTACTTGAGGATGCCCCTGACCGACTAAATACAGGCTTCGAATCCCTTCGTGAAGGATGGAACGATGTCAACATTTACTGGAGCGACATTGACTTTGCCATTATTTTCACCTTCCTCCTCGTCAGCACGTCCTCAATCGAGACGTGCAAGAAGCTCTTTGATCAATTCTCCAATCTGCGAGTCGAAAAGGCCAGTCGGAACAAGGAACTCAACCGCACGCGCTTGGGTGCTGGTGCAGCCGTCTTGACACTGTTGACCGGAGGTTTGGCGGCCCCTATCACGATACCGATGATGATGGGCGCTGAGATGACAACATCGACACATGATCGGTACTTATGGAGCGAGAGGATGAGAATGTGTAAGGAGCTTTTGGGTAGATATGAGAAACTTGAGGCGATTATTGATGTGGAAGAGACAAAGGCTCCAAAGACTATTGATCCGACGCCACTCTTCTCACCCAAGACTATGGAGTCGAGCTGGTTTGTTGATGATAGTTGGTGAATGGAGGTTGATGGCATTTACAGGCGTTATAGAGGAAGCATAGACATACAGATACAGAGAGGTTAAGTGCATAGATTGTTCAGACACTTGCTTCGGTTTACCATCTTAGAGGCACTGATGAAATCAGTTTTACTTCAGGCTGAGAGCGAGATGCATTACTGGAAGCGCTGCGACTGCCCCGTATCATGCCTCACATCATTGCATTTGTAAGGCTTGCGACAAACTCAACCTATATTACATGTTATGAGATCTATTCTATCAAGTGACAAGACAATTTCCAGGAGACAACAAAAGAAACAAGGAAACATAGCAGACAAATCAGTAACTCGGTTAGCCAAGGAGATCCACCACTCTAACAGTAAACCCAAGTTTACATCCAACAAGTCAATTCACCTTCACCTCCCTTCTTACATCAACGATCCATTGCCCAACCTCTATTGTGAGTGAACTCACGTATATTAAAGTACATCGCTCAACCTGTGTGGCTCGCTGGGCTTTGAGAGTTGATGGATCATCTCATCAGCATTCCGGTCTTTGAATCTCTCTTGCAAGTTGAACCCAGCCCGAGGAGCAGCTGGAGAAGTCAGCAAGGCCATTGTATCAAGAGAGCTATTCACATACGAGCAGACTGGTAGTAAAAGAAGAAGTTTCCGATGTGCTTCTCCTGATCAACAGCAACATAATCCAGGTCGAAAGTTTCAGCTGTCCTGGTGTAGCTGCAGCATGTTAGCCAAGTTCATGTTATTCTGAGCAGATACATACGTGGTTGCATGGATTTGGCCGGAGCCATAGTCTTGAAGTGCATCATTGTCAATGGCGAGAGTCTGATTTCCCTTGTCGTCGCTGAATTCGTCGTTGCCCATCACGCCAGGGCCAGTCTCCCGTGCTACCTCAATAGCGACTTGGATGCTCCCCAACGCCATGATGCTGCCGAGATCACTGATGCCACAGCTGTCATCCGCCTGATATGCTGCGTGGATGTTAGTCATGGGATACATAAGTGTCGTGTGAACATACCAGGGTGTCTGATGTCCTGAAATACAGGCTTGTAACACTCGGACGAGCCATCCGGGAGCTCGCGGTGACAGGACGAAATAACGACATCGTACTCCTCATCACAACACGCTGCGCTAGGAATATATCTTTTCGGGATAATTACATTGTCGAAAGGATTGCCGTCGACATACATGGAGAAGATGATAACGTTTTTGCCAAAGGGGAACTTGAATATAGGTGAGATCCTCAAGCGAATGGCAAAATGTTTGCCAGCATGAGACTGGATGTGGCATCTATTGTGGTCGACGACGTCTGTATCCCCGGTTGCGTCAATGAGGGGAGGAAAATCCTCGGGCAGGGGTATGTGCTCCGTGGCCGTCTGTAGCGGCGTGCCGTCCACGATACCGTCCACGACAATGGAGATGTTTATGCCTGGGGTGAAGGGAAGGACTGCCATTGTGGAAAACAGCAGAGAGTGTGAGAGGAAAGGAGTATTGAACGAAGACCTGTATCTTGGACAGAAGTAAAGGGTGCAAAGACTCAATGTCAATGGCAAGGGAAAGGCAAGTGGTGAGTACTAGAAAGGGCAAGTTTCTGGAAGGGATGGAAGAACCTTAAGAGAGGGAACGGGTAGCTCAGTCTAACGGAGAAAAGAGAACCGTTACGTCAGGTCTTGTCCCCTGATCTATTTAGGTTCCCTGCACGGAACATGTTTAGAAGCTTGGGAAACACGTAAAAGCAGTTATCACAGGTTCTTGGCAAAAGCGAATGCATTGATTGGAGGAACGGGTGTTTTGTGGCTTGCTCACTGGTTTCGGTAACAGTTGAAGAATCCAATTCAATGAACAAAACGGCCTTGGCTTAGCCATTGAATGCGTGTGGCTTGCAATTGAAGACAGTGAATTTTGGTTTACACAGTCACGTTTGAGCTTATGATTGGCTATCTCAGAGGGAAAGACGAAGTGGCTTGCAGCAGGCGGGCTATTGCAGGGATGTTGGCAGGGTCTGGATCAAAGCACGGATTTGTGCGAAGAAAGCGATGTTCGCTGTGCTGATTAGATCTTGTCATGACTGTAGCGCAATTGAGAGCATCGGAGAAATTTGTGTACAACTCGGTGAATGGATGGTGTTGGTGAAGTATCATCCTGTGGAGTGGTAGCTTTGAACTTGCTGTTATCGCAACTAGTAGGGAAGCATACTCTATTCCAACCAACGCAAGCCACCGAATGAAACACGTTCCCAGAGAGCGTCACGAGAACAGACTAGGACTGTTTATCAGGCGCTAAAGTATCAGTCAATGTGCCCTCGTTCCAATGTTGAGATACAGTGCAGTCGAAGTACGCTGTCTACTGTATGTCCCTGAAATCTTGAAACCAACCAATCACATTTACTCACTCCCATACGCAGAAATGCAGTAGCGTCGTTTAATCTACAGTGCGGCAGAAACAGCGCTCCAAATTTGATAGATCAGAAACGGCCAGGCGGACAACAGTCAACGCATTATGACGGCCTCGCTTAGCTCAACAAAAGCAACCACAATAGCAAGCAGTCCCTAAATCTTCCGTAATGACTGAACTTGGCTGCAGGACCCTGAAGACAAGCTAGCCAATACTGTCTGAGAATCTGGTTGCACAGAGCTTGCCAAGAGCGAAAGTGTCAAAAGTGCAATTGCTATTAACAGACCCTTTTGGTACTTCATTTTTGTGAATCGATTTTCCGCACGGAAAATAGTGTAGAATTAATGAAAGAAGGATAAGATAACTGTGTTCCCGATCGCCTTGATGATAAATCTCAATCGCCCGCATTGCGCTCTTGCTCCGGGTTTCTTTGTTCTAAACTGCAACACAAGGTGTTTACCATTTTCCGTCCCCATCTCAGATATTCACGCATGGCAGGGTGAATAACACTAGCGTCACGGCGAAAGAATACCTCTTTATTGAATCAATCAATTGAATGAGTGAATGGCTTCCACTTTCTTCAACTTCTGTGCCCTTGCATCATGTGCGAACAAGAGCATCATTGTCTTTGGCAATTGTTGAGTTCTTTGTGGCTTCTGCACGCGGCAACTCCGTCAATGACTTTACGAATGGATCCAACCGAGGGTTCTTTGTGCCAATGTGACGAAAATAGACTGGATATTCCGACAACGGTGTAAGGCACAAATTGGGTATTGGACTCTTTGTTTCAATATACGACATAGCCCTTTACCTACATTAAACATTGTGGGTTCTGGCCATTCAAGGTCTTGTTTGGTATCCAAGATGTAGTGAACTCAATTCATAAATCGCATCGCTGCCCTACCATCTTTCATGCTCGATCTTCGCATCGCAAGAGTACAGCTTTTCCAGTCCTATCAAGCAGCCATCTTACAGACTCAGCATCCTTGTACATGCCGCTATCTCTACACCAGCAAAATGTATATATCTGATCAGCCTATTGCTGCACTTCCTCCGAGCTGCGACTCTCTCCATTCCGCTCCGGAAAGACCTAGTGCTCACCAAGCAGAACCTGACACCAATACCGAGCCCCCACGACGCCGGCTCATCAACCGCTATTGGAAAGTAGTATTCATCCTGACAATACTTCTCTTCATATTCACCCCTACACGTCCTGCCAGTCCAGCAAAGCTCGATGAGGCTATCTTGCTCCAAATGGCCCGTCGCATGAACAACCTTGCCGTTCCATGCCCTAAGGATCTACCACTAAATATCCGAAACAATCCTCCTCCTAATCAACAAACCGTTGCAACACTTACCAAGTTCGAGAAGCTACCCCAGGAGTATTTGCGACAAGGTCACACGCTATACTGCAGTCTGATGAAGCCAGATTCCCCCAGGCCCAGCGACTTTCGTTACATCTACATACTGCCCGAGGACATTGTTAGACACCTTTTGACCGAAACCAACATGTCGATGCTTGATGAGCCTATCGTTGACCCAATCTTTGAGAGAAGCAGGCGCATTGTGCTTGTTGAGAAGGAAAGGCGGCGCAGATTGGCGAGGATCATTGAATGAAAGATCGAGGAATTGTATATCCAGAAGGGCCTTGGCTCGATGAATTAATAAGTGAAGAAATTAAAGTGTCTTGAAATATCTATTTGTTTAAATAGATCTGATTAAGTAAACTGGGATATGTTCTTTAAAACTTTTATATCTTTACTTAAACTTTAATCTCTTAAGAGAGACTTATTAAATATTATTATATAACTAAAGTAAAATGTATTAAGGCACATTAATAGTACTTATATAATACTAAGAGCTTTAATCTGGTAATAAAATAAATACAGAGTAGTAGCGGCATTTCTGTTTTGAGGTTTTATTTACAATGAAACAATAGCGGCTAACTCTCCCCGTGATGATGTGGCGAGTGACATACGTGTGGCGGTAAAGAATTATAGCGTAGGTCTTATCCACTGGCTCCATTGAATGAACGGAAGCCGTCACGAATGCTAAACAAAGGGGAGCATGGAAAACTATAATAAAACCAGGTATAAGTCACTAAGTCAAGACTAAGGAGGCAGAAGCAGTTCTACCTAAATATTAATCTTTCCACATACAGTGTCAAAGCCTGGACAGAGCAAGTGCTCTCCCTAATACAAGGTCGCAAAGCTAGCACTGCGACTTTTCTCAGTTATATCAGTGAAGTACTTCATTCAGAGACTGTCTTTAAAAGATCGCCCGTCCTAGAAATTGCTCGGTTTCAGTTAATTATTATGGTTGCTTCTACGGTACCACTTCGCGAATTGTGCATCGGCACAAGCGGACCGCCAAGTTAAACAGAGGCTTGATTGATGTGATCCAAAGCATGCCTGTGCAGTGTTTTAGTGAAGCAAATGTATTTCACTGCTGGACAAAGAGAGTCATGCAGGCGATGGAAGTGAATTTACAAGATCAAAGTACAGCCTTTGTCAACCCTATGGTTTCACTTCACCCGTTTCACACAAAGGCGATATATTCACAGGGCCTCAAAGACTCGTGGATATCAACTCATAGTATGTATATAAGGTACAAATCGAAAGGTGCTGCAACTCAATCTCTTCCACCACAACAACACCAACAACATCTCTTGTTCATCTGGAGTAGTACACAGTCATGACTTATAACTCAGAAAAGAACACTCGTCTTCGCGCTCGACAGCTTCAACTCCTCTACGTGCTGCACAAAGATGTCCCAGAACCCTACGCGAACCAGATCACCAGTGAAGATATTGCCCTGGCCGATGCGCTTGAACCCTGCTGGACGCACAGCCTCGCCTCGCCGAAACACGTTCTCACTTATCCTTGGGAGTGGATTACGAAGAAGGGATCTCTTGCTGCCGTGCTTCGCAGCTTCCGAGTAAAGGCCAAGGAACTGCTCGATGCTCAACCGCTGCTTGAAGAATCGGATGTCGAGATGTAACCGGACGTAGACAGTGACAAGTTTTGTTTTCAGAAGAAAAGACAGAATCAATTGCCGCAATGAGTCAAATGAGACTATGAGATAAAACGAACTATGATGAGCAGAGGTACAACTCTTTCCCCTATCTAAGTAAGATAAACATAGTCTCGGAATGGTTACCAACTAACTAATTTGGAGGTAGCGCTTGAGTCAATTCTAGTGAATGGAGTGAGCAGGTTAAGGATGGAATTTGGGCTGGCGAACATAATGAGGCTGCCTTTCAAGGCCATGAGATCACTTGATGTTGAAGAATATTTGTGTATAGCTTAGCCTAGAGCCAGGTAAGGGCTATGGAATCTTCGAAGCCATTTTCTCCTTTCTGCCAACAGTCAATACAGAAACATCTATTGCAATGAACCTTTCAATGGGGAAACACAGCATTGAGATGCGCATTCCAGGCAGCCAAGACAAGCTATGAAATACCGACTAAACGTCCTGTTGTTACATCGCCACAACATGTATCTCTACGACGTATTGTCGTTCCAAAAGTCAACAAATGTTCCATGCTCGAGCCAAAGACAACGTAGCGTCCCTTGCGTCAAGGTAGAAGACGAGCGGACTGTAGTCTCTGCATGTTTCCCCGCATTCGTGAGAATTGACCACCAACTTCTGTCTAACCAATCACTGCCCCCAAAACAAACAGGGATGATATCCCTCATACCAATCCTCATTCCCAATCTCAACTCCACTTCCCGCACAGCATCAGTCATGCGTCTCGTCAATACGGAAACCATCCAACTCGAGTTCCTCGCCGACGACAATGTGCCCGACTACGCCATCCTGTCTCATACTTGGGAACAGGAAGAAGTCCTCTTTCACGACATGGGACAGGATACCGCCAAGTCGAAAAAGGGCTACGCTAAGCTCGAGAGCTGCTGTCGCGTAGCATGCGAAAATGGCTTTGAGTATATCTGGGACGATACCTGCTGTATCGACAAGACGAGCAGTGCAGAACTGAGTGAAGCGATTAATTCGATGTATCGGTATTATCAAGAGGCTAGCATTTGTTATGTATACCTCGCAGATATTTCTAACGTCACTGAAATCTCGAATAGTAGATGGTTTACCAGAGGTTGGACACTCCAAGAACTTATTGCGCCCAGTTCAATGATATTCTTTGATAAAGACTGGCGTGAGTTGGGTACCAAGACAAGCTTGGTGCAGGTACTATCGCAAAGAACAAGCATACCGGAAGCTATTCTCTGCGACAGCGAAGAGCTAGAGACGACTAGCATCGCGCAGAGAATGTCGTGGGCAACCGACAGAGTAACAACGAGAAAAGAAGACGGTGCATATTCCCTCATGGGTATCTTCGGAATCAACATGCCCCTCCTCTACGGTGAAGGCGACAAGGCCTTTTATCGGCTCCAAGAGGAGATCATGCGCGTATCAGACGATCACAGCCTCTTCGCCTGGAAAGCCACTTCTTCTCGCGGCGGTTTACTCGCCCCGAAACCAGCTGCGTTCAAGCAATCGGGCGATATCATCCCGTGGAATCCGTTCACGCCGTATAATAGTCCATTTACGATTACTAATAAGGGGGTGCACATGGAGGCCCCGTTCATTGCGCAGGATACTTTTGGTAGGGGCCTCTGTGTTCTTCATTGTACGAGGATTGGGACGAGAGATAAGTTGATTGCAGTTCATTTGAGGGATGTGTTTTTGACAATGGAGCATTTTGAGAGATGTAGGAGTGATGAGTTGGAGTGGATTGATTTGGATAGCTTCAATCTCACACAGTACCCCGTGAGGCCTTTGTGTATCAGACTACATCTGCCGTCAATCTCCCGAGGAGCAAAGCATAGAGAAGGGCAGGCTGATGGACTATCTGATACCGGTACGGTTGTTGAGCGCAACAGCCTATCATCACTCTCAGAAGCTGCTTTAGTAGGCGATTCTGGGTCAGTTTGGTACCTGTTGGCTCAAGCTCCATCTGGGACAATGCACGATGAAGCACGCTCCGCAATCTGTCTCGCTGCTCGCGGTGGCCATGAGCGGCTCGTCGGTCAGCTGTTGGCAAGAAGAGATACATCTGCTCTCATCACTGACAATGAAGGTCGGACTGCGCTCTCACACGCCGCAGAATGCGGCCAAGAATCTATCATCAGATTCATCCTATCTAGCGCCAGGATCCACCCTGATACAAGAGATGTACATGGATTGACAGCGCTATGGTATGCGGTGTACCATAGATATACCGCATGTGCAAAACTGCTTCTCCAGAAAGGTTTGGTGTCTGGCAACGTTGGCGGCAACGGTGATACCCAAACCGTTCTTTGGCACGCTGTCTCCACTGGAGATTTGGACCTTGTCAAACTCCTCCTGCAAAACAAAGCACTCCAATCTACTGGCGGCGAACCAGCCCTCTACGCAGCAGCATACCACCAACAGCCCGCCATAACCGAACTTCTCCTTCAATACGGTGTGGACCCCGACGAACGAGATTCCAAGCGCCGATCCCCGCTGCACATCGCATGCAGACATGATAATCACGAGATAGTAGCTATCCTAATGAGACACGGCGCCAACGCTGACAGGCTGGACACTACGGGTAAAACGGAGCTGGCGTTTGCGACGTTCAAGGGTAATGTGGCGTTGGTGAAGGTTTTGTTGGAGAATGGAGCGAATCCGAGGGCCAAGTGTGCGAATGGCAAGACGGCGGCGGCTTATGCGACGGGGCAGGAGATGAAGAGCTTGATTGGGAATCAGAGTTGGTATAAGACGTTGCTTGATAGGACGAATACGAATCGGTCGGCGTTGTCGTGAGGGCGGTCCTGTTTGTGCGTTGGGACGGAAGCAGAGGCTTTTTTGGGATACGTGAAATGATGCCTGAATCGAACCGTTGTCAGTATATCCGAGAAAAGAGATCGCGTCTTGAGTCACAGCAATAAAAGAGTAATTGCATCTTCAATCTGCCCAAGATTGCGAACAGCTTCTCAGCAGACTGAGTGACTCTGTAGATGCAGTCTTGACTCTTGTGATGGAATGGTTCCTGAGAAGCATGAAAGGAGAGGATGAACGTGGCCGACCTTGCGTATGGATACTCCGAGAAGCGAGCGCAGAAGGAGATTGAGTGGACTGGATGAGTCCGGAAGGGAATGTGCTGAGTAGCGTCAATATTCATTGGGACATAAGATGGGTATTACAGGACTCGTGACAATGACCAGCTCGCGCAGGATAATAGTGGGAAACGGGGAATTGTCAGGGCGTGGCGTTCTTCATGTGCCCGAAAAGAAACATGGCGCGAGCACCCAAGTACCCAACTCAATCAAGTCCGCTTGCGTACCGACTTGGCTCATGGTCCCAAGAAACTGTGGCCTCCTCAGTTTGAAGTTTCCTTTTTGTTCTCTCGGTACAGAGCTCGGGTGTCGTATCTCTGCTCGTTTCGCTTCGGTCCGCTCTGAAGGAGTTTGACGTTTCGACTCGTGTTCGTGGCAAACTGTTGAAACTTTTTGATCAGCACGATCTGTTAATATCAACGGCGGATGGCGCTTTGAGAGCGCGTACCAAGGTAGGTCAAGTCACTGAACTCACTGTCTGAAGTCGAGCGCATTGCTCTCAGCTGCTTCTTCCACGTCCTCCGCCTCGTCGATGTCCCTAGACCTGTCACTACCCGAAGTTCTGGAATTTCTCTTGGCCTGAGATGTGTCATCAAGTGACGAAAAGTTCTGTGTGCATCGCGCGCTTCACCTCCTTGCTATTGACTGTGCCAACTCTGCCCTGCATTTCAACATCCTTTCCCTCCCGCCGAGATCTCCTCATCCTCGTCACGTGAAGCGCTCGGCGAGAGAAGTTGCTTTACCCACTAAGCTTCACCGCCGTGATCGGCGAGCTGGCGGGTGAGACGGTTCGCCCAGGGGAGCGTTCGGGATCGAGGTGTTTATCGGGAAGCTTCGGGTCAAGAACGCGGTCCTCTAGATGAGCGGGTGGTACGAAGGAGTTGGCTACGCATGGAGATGAAAGTTTCTCATGGAGTATGTACTGGGACGGTCGCTGTGAGAGTCTGAAATGGTAAAAATGCTGCACTGAAAGGGGGATGAAAGCGTTGTTGTTGTTGTTGTGGAGGGAAACGAAAATGCGTTGCTACGTTATCAGATCCGCCACGCGACACCCTTGACCTCGAATCCTTCAACGCTGAATCGCCATCTACTTTAGTGCGACGTATGAGTGTGGCCTTGATCACAGTGAAAGGTAATTTATCGCAAGACGCAGAATGCCCACGATGGTCATGTGCTGTGGTGCTTGTGCATTCAAGAGGTTACAACTACGAACAACATTTCACAATTTCACTAGGAACTTTTGTCTGGCTTCAACACTAATTTATTCAGAACCAGAGGAAACCACATGTGATTAAGAGACTGTGTATAGAACATTCCATGTTGCCAGCCATCTTTGTCCCGCCCTGGTACTCCTCCCACGCAACCGGAAAAATAACTTCGGTGCCCTCAAAGTCCTCGTCAATCTGGTGGTGATGTCCCTTATTGACTTATGGCCGTGATTTCGTGATTATTCGGGTGGCCTGGGACAATGTTAGTAGTCAGGTCATCAACGTCTAGTGACATCTAGTAGTGACTTGCGTTTATAGTGAGGCTTATAGGTTTCACTGTGACGGTTCTTCCGCGCTTGTTGCTTCCGCCTTGGCTGTCTCCAGATCCTTCTTTAGCTCATCCTTGAGCTCAATTTGTTTAGTTAACTCCTCTTCGGCAGATCGCCAGAAGTCGAAGTACCTCTGGACCCGCTCCTCCGCAAGAGCGAGCTTCTTCTTCAGCTCCTCGTTCTCTATGGCAAGATGGCCATTGCTCTCGATCAGCTCGTCATTCTGATCGTTGACAAATTTGTTTTCTTCCGCCATCACCTCAATTTTCTCCTTGAGGGCGACTATCTCGAGGTGTTGAGCCATGATATATTGTTGGGCAAGTTGGTTTTTGTGAAGGGGTTATGCTTTTGGGTGTGTATGAAGTGAGGGTGCGGATGTGAAAGATTATTGAGTGTGGTAGATGGAAGAAGAGGAAATGTGGAAAACTGGTTGAGAGTTGTGGGGTCTGAGCATTTGGCCATTCTGGCTGGCACTGTCAGGACCTGGGCTCAGCTTCAGTAGGCCCCTTCCCTAAAGTTGAGTACTGAAGCCACCAAGACTACCCCGGCGGTACTCTTTACAGAGGTTCTGGTGTGCACGGAAGAGGCTGATGTACTCTCCAGCGAAGTCTTGAGCCTCCAAACATACTCGTCAGTCGGAGATGGCTGTGTCACTTCGACAAAGCACCAAAGGTATCAACCAAAAAGCCCAGGGTTTGACTACGTTTTGTACATCCATTGTGTTGTGATGTACTCGAGAACCGCTCGTTCACTACAACCAGAAGGGGAGCACCTTTTGTGGCGAGAATGAACATTCCGGCGGTCTTCTCAGTGAATTGATACTCAGTACCTGCAGAACAAACACCCGAATGAACATCCCACAAAGCCTTCTGTTCCGTAGCAGATTCCGTTATCCAAGGGATCAATTTGTATACTTCTCAACGCATCATCTGGGGGTCCGTCTGCATGAAGCGACTCTGCGATGCCGATTTATGAAGTAGGCGTCGACCGCGAGGGTATTATGAAAGAAGATGTCTTTGATATTTCCACTTTGCTTCCCAAATGCGTTCATAGTGCTTCAAGCGGTAGTGCAGGAGAGTTCAAGACTCAGTAGGTGATCGACGTCTTTGCGTGGATTTGGCGTCTCTTCTCCACTCAAGACAGGTTCGTGCAAGATGCCAACAGGTCCGGAAAGATCAGTCCTCATATACTCCATTCATCTCCACAGAATGTCGTGACTGAAAAGATCCTACTACAACGCTCCATGTGTGAATGTCAATGCTCAATTGTTGAACGATCTAGCGAATGCCAAGCTGTCAAAAGTTGCCTCTCTATCAAACACAATGTAGCGTTAGAATGGCCCTCAACATCGTTATTGTGTTGCAGATCCCGGTAGTAGCACAAGATCAAACCGGAAACCTGGGACAGATCACACTGTTGATACAAGGCTGAATCTACAGATGTCGATGGTCGTGACACAAGCTGTCTTCTTGGCATATGACCTGGATGGACAATGTAAAAGCGATGTATGATAAACCCCAGATGTGCAGCAACCCGCTTGGCCTCTTATCCTTGCCTGAGTCGCTGCCAGTCGCTCAGGAACTTCTTCACATTTGACGCACTGTCACAGTTAAACGGGGTCGCTTGGTCCAGACTTTCAGTTGGACAAGGGACTTGACCACGATACGAGGCTACATGAGGCTTATTTGTTGACTGAGATCTGTCGCCGTATTGATATTGTTATCCACTTCGTGGTTACTTCCAGTCTGAGTGAGCTTTGTGGACGTGGATGTCTTGAGATGTCTGATCATGGTGAGGTTTTTTCGAGAAGGGACTTACAGGATAAGGGCTTACCTGTCTGTTCGTTAGTTGAAAGTTTGGCTCGGTTCTAGCGCTCAAACTGCCTATGATGTCTCATGAGGGGGATGCATTCATGTTGGTAGCGTTGACAACTAATCTTAATTGTCCTGCAGTTAGTGATGTCAGTTCCGGTGAACAACAACTGACGTTCAACAGTGCACTGAGTTACAGGGCTCTTCAGTGGATACACTAGTGGTCATCCTCTGAAGCATCAGAAATGGCTTAGCGCTTGGCGATTGACCAACCATTTCCATCTTGACTTCTTGGCGCGACCTCGCACCTCGATTTTGTAACACTCAATTGATGTGATCTCTCAACAATGCGTCAGTCCAGTGTCCCGTTCTACCTGGTTTACTACTGGCCAGTCAATACCTTTTGGTCTTGTCTTTCCGCATGCTCAATTTTCCTTTACAACGAAAAGAATGCTCACCTGCTTTGGGAGAAATCCGTCTTGGGTTGGTTCCGGGCGTGACGCTCCGAAATTCGGAGCCATTTGTGGCAAAACTTTACTTCACACCATGTTCGTGATCTGCACTAACCGAAACTAATTTGGATGCCATCGTGATCACTGTTCCTGAAGCTAAACCGTTTTGTAAAATGGACTACATATAGTGCATAAAGCTTATAATCACTACATTCAAGTGAGTTCTCAGAGACACTAAGGGCTCCCAGGAAGCAAATATGCATGGCATTGAGAATATGACGGGGATGATCCGTCTTGACGCTGCGCACATTTTCCCGTCTCGGATAGGCAGACGTAGGGCTCGTGATCGAGTCAGGGTGTCGCGTCTGGAGACTGTCTCGGTCGATCTGCGCGAAGGCGCAAGTAGCCATCAACCAATAGAGTTATTTAGAGGTCTTCAAGTGAGGGAGTCATGGAGTCGCCGTTTTGTGTTGGTCTTTGAGTCAATTACTAGGCCCCCGATTACGTCAAGAAGACTAACATCATAACCCGTGAAATCAGTGGTTACTCTTGAATATTTCCCGCCGGTGAATGAAAACTTGAATAAAACCCATAAAATTCAACGAGTGAAGGTCCCTACAAACCCATTTCTTCATCATTTGAGTTTATGCCGCATCCGCCGTTCTGACCTCGCCCTTGGAGCCCCTCACAAAATAAACAGAAAAGCCCGGGTCGACCTTGACCCAACCTCCCTCCTTAGGCATGCCCAGCCAAACCCCGCCTTGACATTTCTTTTGGAATGCACGATCACAGTTGGTCCAGTGAATGGTTTGGCCAGTGCCCCTGATTTCATCAGTGCTCTCTTCTATCGCGGCTGCGTCAAAAGCTTCCTGGTTAAATGGTTGAACCTCCTGTTAATTGTAATTAGCTTTACTCTATCCCCATCAACACAGAGCATTTCTTACCATGGCTGGTTCTTGATGTTACTTTAGTGCAAGTGGTCAAGAGCAACAGCTGGTAGAATGCATACGAGTTTTCGAGGTTCGTCTCCGCACCTAAGGCGCGTGACCGATCACGTGATTAATGATGACATGGCTCATAAATCGAGCAAGAACCTGGGAAACTTCCGTTAGATGGAACCTGATAAATGTAGTGTAGAACTTGTCTCTAGGTCGAATAAGCCGCCTCACCACGTTTTATCTATTACATCTAACCAAAATCTCTAACTACTTAGCTACGCCTACCTCACTGGCCAAAAGCTTGCATAACCAACACCTAGACGCTAGATATATGGCTCATGATCCCACTCTTCTAATTCCTTTGAATAACAGATCCAGTACTTGTCCGGATGCTGCTGTGCCTTGAGCCACATATCCCGAAGACTGACACCTTCCCAGCGAGCAGCGTAGAACCAAGAGTTGAGCGACCATTTGGCCACCTTCATCCGGCCTTGGTACGTCTCCCCGTCGACAACAGTCTCTTCTTCTGAACCGTCCCAGTCTGCGTCATATGCCCAAACCCAGCAAGGATCATAAAGCTCATAATGTTCTAAATTTAGGTTGCCCGAAGCAAATTCGAAAGGAATGACAATGAAGGTATTTCGCAGAATTCCAGGAGACAGGGTATAGTTATAATTCTTCCTCTGCTTTTTCTTCAACTTCTTCCTCTCCTGTTCATCCTCTAGTGTCTTGGATTGATTTTCTCTGATATATTCCTTAAAATGTCTGTTAAATAGTTAGCAAGTGCATCGGTACCGTGATATTTTTACTGACTGTCGGAGGTCATCTTCCTCGGGTATCTCTTCGTTGGGGGAGAATACAGGCCAATTCTCAATTGCGAGCGAACTCAACTTCATCCAGTTGTCTCCACCTTGGCAATGGATAGAAGCCCAGGTTACCCCCAATGGCGAACTGGTGTTCCGAATCCGACCCCAAACCGACCTCCAGTTCCAACGCGTCTTGTACACTTCTCTAGACCTGTAGTAGACGAACCCAAATTGTTCACCAGTCTGTAGGATATGTTGAATCCATGGAGGCGGCGCAGGCGAAACCTGTTTCCACACCTCTTCCAGGATATCCTGGTAGTTCCGTGGTTTGAGACTGAGTTCTTGGATTTCCTCGATCTTGCGCCGTTCCATTTCGTTCAATTCTCTCTGCTGATCTAACCTCTCAACCAAAAGGAGTCTCAACTGTTCGCAGAGCCGGTTCTGGAGGTCCGGATCTTTGTCTTGCCACCCTTTTTTGTCGTCCTCTGGAAGGCCTTCGATAGCGGGAATCATCCACTTGGCATTTCTTCGAGCTCGCTTGAGGTCATTGTCCCGCACAAGCTCTCTGGCTTGCTCCGCAGGAGTTTGAAGCTCCTCTTCCCGAAGACGTGCCTCATAGATTTCCTGTAGTGTAGCACTGCCCCCATCAACATAACACACATCGCAGTAAACTAATTTCCAGGCATCTAAGCATAAAGGATCAATATGTCGATCAAACTCTGCGATTCTATGGACCAGGATCGAACTGCTTTCTGCGACTCTGTTCGTGATGCGTCTTATCATCATGCACTCGTCATAATAGTAGGCGGTTCGGCCAAGAAGGGCAGATTCCAAATAGCCATTTCCTGTAATCTCGGATAGACTTTCCAATGCCATTTGGACAAGGTCTCGCCCTGCAATGGCTTCTTCTCGCTTCTGGGCATCCTCCTCCCTTTCGATGATTATCCTGACCCTATCGCGTTCTGATTCTGGAAGATGTTGCATGCGTTCGCGACGCTCCCAAGGCCTAAGATGCAATATACTTCTATAGAACTCCAAATTTGGGTCCATTGTAGCGGCTGATCAGACGGTTGGTCGTGTTGGTGAGGATGAGTGAGTTTGAAGGAACAAGTTGTAAATTGTGAGAGGATCAGGCAGGCTTTATTTCATCAACCAACTCCACTAAGTGGATCAAGTTTCTAACGCAAATCGGAAATCTCCGAATGGGAATCATGCGACGGTCCAAGCGTTCATAGGTAACCAACAGCTCTCAACCGTGGCATGTACATTGAAAGGCGGAGACAGAATTCTAATCCACAAGACTTGTGTTGGGACACGAATAAATTCATTTTGCGGATTATATTACTGGTTTCATCACTATCGATAACGCAAAGACTGTAAACTACTACAGTAAATTTACCAAGAGAGGCGTAACAAATATGATGATCTGGGCTTGCAAATTCTCGATTCGAGGGTGCATAGTGCCTAGGGTGACGGCAAGACAGATAACACGGCTGCTCTGAAACATCTCAACATGCCTACGATTGGATATGTTCCATTTGGTGTATATATCGTCACAGACACTGTTGAAATTCATGTTGGTACTCGAGTTATCGGGCAGGCTTGGCCTCAGATCATGGCTATTGGGTCCAAGTTTGCAGACCCCCTTAAGCCTCGCGTTACAGTTCATGTTGGCCTCCCAGGGCAAGTTGGTGTTGTTGTGATCCAAAGCATTATGACGACTGTCAAGGGATCATGATGGAGTGGAATGTACACGAATCTGGCCAATGCTCGGCAGGTCTATGGGATATGTTTCTTTTCTCACAATGGAGTTCTTGATCATCTCGACCAACACTTTTTTCTAGATACCCACTTCAGAGTTGGAGGCGCCGCGGGTACAGACCTCACTGTCAAGGACTGTACCAAGCTATCAGGCAAGTTCAATCCGGACTGCGTCGCCGCGTCCCTTATGTTTCACCTGACCCCCGACTCCTCCGGTTACTTCGAGAATGTCAGGATGTGGACTGCAGATCATGACTTCGGCACTGCCGACCAGACCCAAGTTGACATCTACGTTGGCCGAGGCATGCTCATCGAGAGCAAGGGCCCAACATGGCTCTGGGGTACATCAGTCGAACACTGCGTGATGTACCAATATCAACTATCTAGTGCTCAGAACGTTGTTATGGGCCTTATCCAGACCGAAACTCCCTACTTTCAGTCTTTTCCAGAAGCACCATCACCTTTTAAACCAGGTGCTTTCCCCAATGATCCTGAGTTCCACAACTGCACCAAAACCTCCAAGTCTTGCGCTATGGCCTGGGCTTTACGCATCATCGACTCGTCGGCAGTGCACGTTCTGAGTGCCGGCCTTTACTCCTTCTTCAACCGTTACGATCAGACGTGTCTCAACTCCGGGAGTCATGACTGCCAGGACATGATATTCTACACTGAGCAGAGCTACGATGTCTGGGTTCAGAATCTCGTCACGCTCGGCAGTATCCAGATGGTCAGCCCCCTCAACGGAGTTCCCACGCTGGGCAAGCCAAACAGAAACGGGTTTGCTTCTTCGATCCTGGCTTGGCTTGGTGGTTCAAAGAACATCACTGGACAGCGCAACTTCGAGGGCTATAGGATTCACACCGAAAACACGCTTGACATTGACAGGTTCCCGGAAGCCTGCCAGAATGCGCTTACTGCTCTTGTGCGATGCGACAACTATACAGAAGAATGGACATTACCTTCATATCATGGAATTCTCCCCAGGGATGTTGATATCGAGTCTGTTTGCGACGAGGGCTGCGCACGCTCCATGTCAGACTGGCGATCAGCTGTCGACACTTACTGCGGTAATGCAACATGGCATAATGGTGCGGCTGCCGGTGTCTTGGGATCCTTCGTCTCACAGGGTATCAACGAGACATGTCAAACAGACAAGAAGACTGGAAAGTACTGCAATGGTAAGTATTTCCATCACCTCGTTTTATCTATCACTGTCCTAATATGCTACAGATATCATCTACAACTTCACTCTCTCCGAGTCCATCGACAAGATGCCAACCAACGAGCTGTGTTCCGACTGTTATGTTGGCCGGCTCAAGATGATGCAAGCCAGCCCCTTCTCCTCCTACAACAGGGACCTTTTCTATGAGGATGCTCTCAAGAAAGCAGTCAAGCGATGCTCCCTGTCCAACGTACCCACTACGCCCAAAGACTCTCCTTTTCCATCAGAACCTTCCGAGCCAAGATTCTGTCTTTCTGGTGTCACGTACACGACCAAAGCTGGCGACACCTGTGACTCTCTAGCTCTCAAGTATAGTGTCTCTTCCGCAGCCATCTTCATCGGTAGCCCAGATATCCTGGACTGCACCGACATGGTGGAGGGTGTGTCTATCTGCATGCCGCTCCAGTGTAAGACATACAAGCTGCAGGAGAAGGACACGTGTATGTCGGTCGCTTATTTTGCAGGCATTCAGCAAGATGACATCCGCCTCCTGAATCCCTGGGTCCATGAGCTTTGCGGGAATCTACAGTCCGCCACAATTGTTCTCGGCAGAGTCATCTGCACTACACCGCCCGGCGGAGAGTATCATCGCGAAGTAAACACCACTAATTCAGACCCGGCATACTCTGAGTATGCTGACAAGGCTGTTCCTCCTCCTAGCGGTGCTACTCTCGCTACCAATACGACCAAAGCCTGTGGGCGATGGTATACAGTTGAGAAGGGCGATGACTGCGCTCGAGTACTTGTGCAGTATCACATCAGTCTTCCTCTCTTCATACAGTCCAATCCTTCCGTTTCGGAAGGAAGCTGTACCACGGATCTAGTTCCAGGGCGAACCTACTGTGTCGGCCCAACCAAGGAAGTCTTGACACAAACGCTCAAGCCCATTCCTCCGCATACACGCTTCGGTTGCTTTGCCCGCGAGGCAGACACTACGAATCGCTCTGTCCTGACTCTAGCCGACGCACAGCACGTCAAGCCCATGTCCATCGTAGCCTGTCAGTCATTCTGTGCAACAGGGCTGGACTGTTTGGGGAATCCAGAACGGCGACTCGTGTTTCTGCGACAATCAGCTTCGTATGGATAGTCAGATCATAGACGATTCCAAATGCAACATGCACTGTAACGGTAACACTACAAACGTCTGCGGCGGTAAGGATGCTATTGAAGTGTTTAGTGATCAAGATATGTTACGTGTTCAGTACGATAGTCTTGGTTGCTATTCGTGGAGTAAGCAAGCCATACGCGGTACTACAGGTGGCGACACTATAGAGTCTCCCGATGAGATGTCTGTCGATGCGTGCGCAAGTCTGTGCACTGTGACTAAGAAGTCTGACTTCTTTGCTCTCTGGGAGGGCAAGCTCTGCACTTGCGGTAGAGAAATGACACCGGAAGCTAAGACGACTAGTATGGAGGAATGCAATGTAGCATGCAGCGGTCAGCTTGGAGACAACTGTGGTGGAAAGGGAGTGGCTGAGGTCTTTACAACAAAGAACAAGAATGTTGTAGCTAGCTAAGAACATTGACACTTATTTTTCTATAATACTTGGCTTCTTAGATTGTCCCTCTTACATCTTGTGACATACTGAACAACCCTCTTCGAGGGTACTTAGTGTGGCTTTATAGCTGTGAAGATAACCCTAACCTTAACTCCCTTCAAGAGCAACAATCAAGACACGGAACACTGCCCTTACACAAGACTTTTGCACACTCTGCAGGCTCTTGAGGTTGGAATTGTGTCGCTTAATAGAATCGATGTAGTTGGCGGCTAATGATTGCATCACTCACTCATCTTACCTCGTCCATGAAGCATGATCACGTGTTGGTAACAATCTCTTGCGTTCAATGCTTCCATCTCTGATTCGGCGTCAAATTAGACAAACCGTTCATGATCCCAGTCTTCCAATTCCTTTGAACGGCAGATCCACAACTTGTCCTGGTGTCTCTGCGCCTTAAGCCACATATCTCGAAGATTTACACCCTGGCCCTCCCAACGAGCGGCATAAAACCATGCTTCAAGTGCATGAATGGGTACTTTTATACGGCCTTGGTATTTATCGCCGTTGCATATAGTTTCCTCTGAAGCGCTCTCCCAATCTGCATCATATGCCCAGACCCAAGAGGGATCCAATTCTTCATCGTCGGGATCACCAGGAATTAGCTCAATTGGAATGACGATGAATGTATTCCGTAAGATCCCAGGAGACAAGAGAGATTTCCTGTGCTCGCAGAAGTGCCTATTAAAAAGATCAGTACGATATACCGTTTAACTGCTCTGCAGCACTTACTTGCGGAAGGCTGCTTCTTCTGTCAAGCCTTCATAAGTGGGCGGAGGAGCCCAATCTTCCGTTTTCAACTCCATGAACTCACCTAACTTCCCTTGACAATGGATAGTCTCCCAAAATTGCTGGGGCATATCAATGATCTTGTTCCACGTGTCCTTCCATATATAACCAAACTTTTCTTTGACTTCTTTCGTTTTGTAATAGGTGAAACCCCATGGTTGTCGGGCATCCAGGATGTGCTGAATCCAGTTTGGTGGCGGGTGGGATACCTGCTTCCAAATCTCATGCAAGGTGTCGCTGAATTCGTTCTCAGACTGAGATGATTCCTCTTCAGAGAGTTCCTCGAGCGTAGGAATCATCCACTTGGCATTCCGGCGAGCCAGTTTCATTGTGTCGTGACGGGCGACGTCCCTGGCCTGCTCACTCCGGGTCTGTAGCTCTTCTTCTTGAAGCCGTAATGCATACACTTCTTGTAGCATCATATTGTTGCCATTAATATAGAACAAATCGCAATAGGCCAAGATCCAAGCGTCCTTAGTTATAGCTGGATAAGTAGGGCCATTAAAGCTTGCGACACTGCTAATCAGAGACTCGCCATTCCCCCTCAGACCTTTCGTAATTCGCCTCACCAACTTGTTCTCATCATCAGGATAGCAAGCTCGCCCAAGCAGGGCCTTTTGGAGAGGGGGGTTGTTCTGGATCTCCGATGGGTCGGTAAGAGCCAGCTCAATAAGATCCCTACCTGCGACCGCCTCCTCAAGACGTTGGGTCCATTGCTCCCTTTCAACTAGAGTCTTGACTCTGATCAACTCCTCTTTCGGAAGATGTCGCGTGTGCTGGCGGCGATGGTTGGGCCCAAGATGTAATATACTCCTGTAAAGCTCGAGGTTTGGGTCCATTATCGCGGCCATTTTGAGGTGTGAATGACAAGTTACTAACAATAATGAGTGGTTTCACGCTGCGTCTTTCTTCTTCTCCGAGTTTAGCCCCGGGACCTGGTAAGCTTAGCCTCGGATCCAGATAGTGGGGCAAGGTCGGCTGAACAAAAATTCCGTCTAATTGATCCTCTCACCTTTTACCACCTTATCGACCGTAAAGAAACATAACCACTACCTACCATCTTCATGGATTCTTACTTAGAGCTATACAAGAACCTACTAGGTGTCGATCCTGTTGAGCGTCATGAACGTCTACTGCATCTTCCTCGATCCGAGCGTTTCAGGGTTGTGAGTATTGTTGAGCGCGAAAAGCCGAATCGGAGGCTACAAGAGGAGTTGGCGGGCAGGGACCTTGTTGAGATGGCACTGAGCAACCCCTCTGAGTTTCATGACAATGTCCTATTGCAAAACGCGCTTCTTGGCAGAACTTCTTATACGCCGGATGAGACCAAGATGGTAAAGCGCATCATAGGAGCACATACGTATAATGGAGAGGGTTTGTTCCAAGCAATCGCGAACTTTGACCAGACTTATTACTTCGCCATACCAATCGATGCGTGGAAGCTAGTCTACTGCGACTTATACTATATCGATGGGGACAATAATTGTTCACTGCAAGACATTTATGAGAGCCGTCTCCGGGAAGAAGAGCTTCAAACCTCAGCGGCACGAGCTAGAGAGAATATACGCCGTGACGTGATCAAGCTGGCACGCAGGAACGTGAAATGGATGCTCTCAGAACTTGATCGACTTTCTGATGAGGAAAAAGCACAGCCCCTCGAGGACTTTAGGAAAACGGTTCGTGCCATCTGGAAGCGAGCGTCACATACGCCACCAGCTTGGATACAGGAGATTCTTCAGGCTCAGCAGCCCTGGGGATTCGTCTACTACAAGACCAAAGAGGTCGAACATCCATACGGGCGTAAGTGGGGTTCACTCTTGGATATGGTCAACAACACCCCGCAGCCTTCCTTAGCCAGGGACGTCAGAGGAGCAACCTACTTCGGTATCCATTGCCAGGGAAAACGCGATGACCTGGTGGCACTCCAAACTGAGGTATGGGCTACCGCACCTTCTGAGGGACACTTGAATGATGATGATGGCTTCCGACGGTAAGTTGCAGCACCTCATTGATATCTTGAATAGATGCTGATAATCTAGCAGACACTTCCAAGAATATCGACAGTCTCTCTCATCGCCGGGTATTCTGCAAAACACATTCATTGTGATCCCCATTGAATTGATTCCCGAGCCTCGAAACGAGGAGCTTAATCCATATTGGGTTTGGGCATATGATGCAGATTGGGATAATTCTACTGAAGAGACTGTCTGCAGTAACGGCGAAAAGTACCAAGGCCGAGTCAAAGTAGCTGTCTACTCCCTCAACGCATGGTTCTATGCTGCGCGGTGGCAGGGCGTAAGCCTGCGAGATATGTGGCTTAAGGCACAAATGCAAGAGGATAAGATATGGATCTGCTATTCAAAGGAGATGGAGAATTGGGATCATGAGTCGTATGTATGAAGGGTCTGAACCTTTTGACAACAGTAGGACCTGACAGCCTACGATAAATATGTGCTTGTATAATATACTCCAGCTGGAATCAAGACGACGCGGTTAGGTCTATGCATTACAGGCAAAGCATCAGCATTACGTACAAGGAGGAGTAGACTTTATGTTTTATGCCACAGCATTCTTACTAAGACTGATGTAAATGAGTGACTTTTGCAGACATGAACCATACCATTCACGAACTTCACGCGTCGTCACGTGTATAATTCGCTGCCGTGAAAGGCTTGAAGACTTGCACTCCGGGGGGAGTAAAACATGCTACGGATCAAGACCGCGAGCTTTCTCACGTCTCGCACACTGACTGATACGGTTTCAATACAGTAGAAAGCTACACAACTCATTGCAATGGCTAACTGAGCTTCCTGGTGTTACAATAGCCCCTTGCGCAGGGGAACTATGCACATGAACTTGGTGTATTGCCTCCCAAGCTTTGTCCTTGGGAGAGCTCCAAAGTGGATCCATATCCTGTTGGCGGCTTGCAGCTGATGCACTGAGACGTCGAGATTGGGGACGCAGCTGAATCCTCGGCTTGGACAATGCTATCCACTGTGATCTTGAGGGTAGAATGGTACGCATTGCATGTTTCTCGCCAGGATGGGATGGTAAGGGACAAGACATGCCACGACACTGGTGCTTGCTTACACTGAAAACGACCTTATGGTGCTAGCTTGAGACAGTGTCTTTTCTTAGATGAATATTATGAACAACAGGGTTAAACTGATAGAGTAGCTGGGCGTATTTTTCGCTGTATAGAGCACAAATCACCACTGCTTCACGTCACGAAATATTTACTCAGTGAGCGTGTGATCATCTCATGTCAATTTGGGGGTAGCATGATATGCATGCAGATTACTAGTCCATATCAAATATGCTACTATAAACATTGCCGTCAAGCCCACAATGACTCGCATTCCATGAGATCGCGGAGTTCTGGGTGCGGATGAGAATATGTAGCAATGTAGACTGAGTGGTGATATGAACGGATGTATTATTCATGTCTGCAGATCGGTCAGTTTGAGTATGTATGTGATCTCTGGGGTGAGGGACTTACTACTACTTTGTACAGATTATGTTTCGATGCTCTGTTGCGTTCGTAATGCCTGGCTCCGTGTCGGTCGAGCTGTGTCATTATTCGTAGGTAACACCGGCGGGTGTATTGGCTGTTGGAGAGTTGTCCAGACAGCTGGGTGAAGATGCTGGAGTCAATTGCGTCGGGTGCGACATTCCATCAGCCGTTAGCCAAAGGCGCAGATGCAACCTGCACAGCACCATCCCAGGCCTTGACGCTCTTTGTCTCCTCCTCGACATCCATCTCATCGCGCTTGCGCTTCTTTCCTCGTGGTGTCTCTTCTGGCGCCCGTGTCTTGAGACCAGCGAGCAATTGTCCCACGACTCGCTCCGAGAAGCTCGCGTGCGGTTCGAACGGGACTTGGATGTGCTGTATCGCCGGCCAGACGAGGCTGTCCATGTCTTCGGTCGGGTTGTCAAGCGCGCGGAGGAGTTTCGGGGGGATGTCGGCTTGGAAGACGTGTGCGTAGGTGGTGTCGGAGGTGCTGGTTACGAGCAATCGGACCTGGAGGATTAATTGTCAGTGGAAAGAGTAACAGGGGGATTGGGTCTGGCGTACAACAATGGGTTCTGTAATGCTCTTTTGCTTCTGCCATCGCAGCTGAGCCAGCGAGAGTAGAACGCAGACAAGGTACGGGTCTTCAAACCACAGGGCGGGAGTCAAGTCTCGCAATCGGCGCTCGTAGAGACGCTCAGCAGGAAGGTTGGAGGAGCCAGGAACGGGATGGCGTCTGGGCTTGATCACTAGCTCTCGCCTTCTCACGACTTCATCGTACTGAAAGTGTCCAAGGATCGGCCGCACCTCGAAGTTGTATACGTCGCTGAACCTGAAAACATTGCACTCCGGTGTATGGAGTCTCAGCTTGTTGTAGAAGAGATGAGGTCGACTTTCGGCGTTGATGATGCCACGAGCACGCATCATGGCGCTGAAGCAAGCGAACCTGCCCGAAGCAAATTGGCCATGTGTGATCCGTGGAACAAGTCGCACGAGGTCTTCTCGTTCGGCGTCACTGTTGGGCGAGAGCGGAGGCGATGGTGGGAGGATGAGAGCTAGGGAAGAAGAGTCGACGTGATTGAAGTGGCAGTGAAGGACTTGGAGGTGCTTGGACGTCCAGAAAAGAGGGTGAACATGGAACCGCCCGTTCTCGACGCAAAGTCTATGGAGAGACTTTGTTATCGGCGGCTGTTGATCCATCGCGCGCGCGCATCGCAAGGAAGTGAAAGGAATGAAAGATTGTTGCGATGATGTTTTTGGTTTGGCACACGCGACTCAACTGAATGACGCGACATGAATTTGGCGGGGGCGGGGCGGGGCGGAATTATCTTTCTCCTCCAACTCCATTGGTCAGCGTCTCGAAGACGCGCCTGAGCAGACAAGATAAGCGAGGCGAGCCTACAAGGGACCTGGGCCCCATCATTAAGCTTCGAATAGCGCACGATGGCTTTACCTTCATGGCCGGACCGTATAAACACTTTTATACTTTAAGATAGTCTGTAAGATTCTCATTTGCATAAGCAACTGCTTCTTGCAACAGTGCACAGAGAGATACTACTATAGAGAAAACAGACATCCACCACTACCATTTCATAGCCTCATTAGCATCATCCTCTAGTGGCTCATAATCCAAAGCCATCCCCACCAAGCCCCGAATGTTATCCAATACTCCCTTCCTTCCCTTTACATCACTTAGATCGAACCAGTGTGTTGCCGTAACCTTTAGTGGCTCAATCGGAAGCAATCCAGCATTCATCTTCTCAAAGTACGTAGCCGTCACATGGAACTCTAAAAAGCACACATAGTGGCTTGTGGCGTTTATAACGATCGCTCTGTGTTTACAGTTAGTCGATAGCACTTAGAAGTGGGCCAGCTTTCATCTTACCGTTCATTGTCGACCTGTTCCCCAGGAGATCGGGCTCTAGCCAAAATGGCCTCGCAAGTCATCTGAGCCAAGCACTCATCCGACATCTTGGGCTTGCCATGGTCAACTACGAGGCGTCTTTTGGCCTCAAGCAGCGCAATCGCAACATTCGGCTTGTCAGATGGACCGATGTTCACTTTGAGACTCAACCCACCGTCGTCAATGGCAACGAGCTGTTTCTCCAATTCCTCAAAGTCGGAAACCATGCGACACCGCTCGGGGCGGAAGTCGACCACATGTGACGACGAGTTGGAATCTTGCGTGTAGAACAGCAAGTGGCGCAGTACTCGAGTGATGAGCAGTAAGGCGCAGTCTTCAGCAGGAAGCTCTAGAGTTGGTTGTTGTTCGGTGTAACTAGGACCGCCAGACCCGTCACTGCCAGCTGACGGACTATTGCGCTCTTCGGGATCGCTGGATGAAATCTGGAATCCGGCCGAGCTAACGTATCCTTCAAGGACGGTATTTCTTCTAACTCGCTTTGCTTCTGGTGTGCCATCGTTTCTTGGAAGGGGACGAGGATCTGCTTGACGGATGCCAGAGCAGCCCACATTTCACCGAGAGAGAATCCATATTTGGAAATCAGGAAGTGAGTGCTGTGGTGCATCAAGGCCGGATCGGGCCCTTCTAGGAACTCCTTGATTTCCTGTACTTCTTCGATACGCTGCGTGTGCCTTTCGTATGCGGGAAGTACATTGTTGTTGTTGTTGTTATTGTATTGTTTAACGCCGGGACGTTCCTGTAAGAGGACAAAGGGCGCCTATCTAGTAGTCTATAGAAGCATTCTAATTTACATAGGAGTGATTATAGGTCTAATAGGATTATATTAAGGTAAATAATAGGGTTTTTTATAGGTTTAAGTCTATATAGTGTTAGACGCCTGTAAATAGGCAGTTAAAGGTTTAGGGTAAGTTATTAGACTCTAATATAAGTAATAAATTTAGCTTAATCCTTTCCTAGTATAGTATTAATCTCTTTATAATGCCTAAACTAGGGTGCATTACAGTTAGCCTTTCTGCAGAATAGTAGATATGCAGGGGATTTCCGCTTGCTATAGGAGCAGGTAATATTAGTATTATTATAATAAAATCTCTTATAATACTGCATAAAATCGCCATGGCCTATATAGGCTGTGATAACCCAGTGTAGTTCCTTTTATAAGAGTTTCTTAAGTTCTTCTATTTATTTAAAGTTAGCTATAAGGCTAAGTTCTTTATATAAGTGCAGTTACTTGTAGTGCTACTAAGAAGTTAGGTTACTTCTATTATTAAAGTGTATTATATGCTTTATATAGCTTTAAGTTAGGAGGAGTTATTTTTTAGGTATAGTATTAGCGCCTCTTTTAGCAAGCCAGTCTGCTTATTTATTGCCTAGGATATTGTAGTGGCTAGGGGACTATTTAGTAGATACTCCTATATAGTGCTGCTTTGCTAGGGTGAAAAATCTAAGAAATATATATTAAGAAGAGTTAGAGAGCTTGCCTTAGAGACTGTAGAGCATAGCTGCATTATCTAGGCAAATGGTAATAGGATTATTAGGAAAAAGTTTAATAGCGCGTTTAAGTCCCTTAACTGCGCCTTTAGCTTTAGCATTAAATACTTCTACTCTATTTAGTAGGTAGCTGCTATAATATATGCTAATATAATTGTAGTGTATTATATAGCTAAAACTAACTCTAATATAAGATTAGTTATTAGTAAGGGTCTTAGAGCTATTAGT
>JAAQPG010000988.1:0-14026 GCA_013186905.1 Fusarium udum | reverse complement strand
CCCCCCCCCCCCCCAAGTATCTGGTTCAACTGTAAAGTTGAAATAATCAGGCCACTTGATATCCCGCATTGACATGCGACTCAAGCTCTTTCTCCGTCCACTCCCAAAGCTGGTCACGAAGCTTACTATTCTTACTCAGTGACGAACCCTTCCCCTGTACACCGACAGGGAAGTAAAAAACACCAGACTTCACATCAGGACTAGTTGCTGTCCACAGATGATTCAGCGTCCCCTCCTCGATGCTCACAGTAACGAATTTCATAGCAACCTTGAACAACGCGGCTATCAAAAAGTTGTAGTCTCTAACCACGGGACCACTCAGATTCGTTGCAATAACTCCGGGATGGATACTCATGACCCTAAGGTCTGGGTTGTGATTTGCTAGTGCTTGGGCGTAGTGCACGGCTGCTAGCTTCGACTGACCGTAACGAGTCCATGTTGAGAACTTGGGTAAAGTATTTTTCAGTTCATCAAAGAGATATGAGTTCTTGGGTGCCATGCTCTCAAGTTCAGAGCTGAGAAAGACAACTCTTGCATCGGTAGATATAGTGGCGGTTGCTTTGAGGGTTGGTAAGAGCAGTGTTGTAAAGAGCGCGGGACCAAGATGATTTGTCCCGAACTGGATCTCATATCCATCCTCCGTCAGACCTTCTGGGACAGCCATGATCCCAGCATTATTGATCAAGATGTCCAATCTTTCAGACATGGATCTGAATGAAGCTGCAGCTGCCTTTAAGCTCGCAAACGAGCCTAGGTCAAGTTGGAGAAAGGTAATAGGCCCGGCATTGGTATTCTTCTTGCGGAGTGTCTTGATGGCTTCGTTTGCTTTTTCTTCTGATCTGGCTGCGAGGTATATGTGTTTGGGCTTGTGCTTCGAAAGCTGATAGATAACTTCGAACCCAAGCCCGGTATTCCCTCCTGTGACTAGTATCACTTTTCCTGAGAGGTCAGGGATGTCTTTGTCTGGGTTGAAAGATACGCCTTTTGTCATTGTTGAGATCTGTAGCTAACGTTTGTAAAAGAAATATTAAGTAGGTTATCATACGCTACTTGGACTTAACATAAATCGCTCATTTTATTGTCTAGCTTCTCTCGCATTTATACTAATTCACCTTGGGATAATATGACTTGCATAGAAATGTATGTAGTTTAAGTTTCAACATGTGGGCCTTTAAATGACATCTAGTCTCATTCTTATTCGACAATCAGGTCTAAACGAATCCAACGCTAGAGCCACTTCAGGCTAGCCATCCGGTCTCCTCATCCGGACATCATCAAGCGCGAACTCCTTCACGAAGCGGCTTGGTTAATGCACCGGTACCGACATGAACACACGCGTCTGCTCTAATAGAGTTGCAAGTGCCGGTTGCGTTTAAGTTAGAGCCTCGCACATCGGAAACAAAGAAAAGAGCGAGGGAGACCGAGAAACTATGATGCCGCGTCTATATACGAATATCATACGCCGTTGACGCGGCCTTGTAACCTATTCTTAAAAGTCCGTTGCTTAGAAATCTGGCAACTCTAGTCTTAACTTTAGCAGCAATGTCGATGAAGCGTGTTTACTACAAGTATAAAGGGCCATTCTCTCATCTTATCTCTCAGGCTTCCCCTTACAGCACTATCAAGCATCAACGATCAGCACTTACCAAGTTACCAAGTTACCTACCATCAAGAAACCATACACCAAGAACATCTCTTTTACCAACTCACAGCCTCTAAGTATCTTAAGATCACGACAGAACCAGAACGCAATGTCTCAGAATCGTGGAGCCGTCAACCCTGCTGCCCGAGCACCCCTCGAGGTCAGACCACTCGACACACCAACCCCGGGACCCGGTGATATCCTCGTCAAGAACGAGCTCATCGCCATCAACCCAGTCGAGGTCAACATCACCAAGAACGACCTTTTCAAATCCAAGTACCCCTGCGTGATCGGTACTTCTTTCGGTGGTGAAGTCGTCGCTGTTGGTGAGGGTGTCTCCGACTTCAAGGTTGGAGACAAAGTCGCCGTCTACGCCAGCCCAACCGACGGCGACAAGTATGCAGCCTACCAGGCCTATGCACTGGCTAAGGTGGACACCACTATTCTCGTTCCAGAGGGCGTTGATCTGGCTATCCCTGTGAGCATGAACGGGAACTTGACCACCGTCGTCGGCATGATCAGCGCCACAGCTGGTGTTCCCAAGCCAGACATCGAGAACGAAGTAGCCTCTACTGGAAAGAAGATTCTTATCTACGGAGGGACTTCCAACTTGGGTAGCTTGGCTGTGCAGTATGTTCGTCGAGCAGGCTACAGCGTGGTCACCACCACTTCGCCCAAGCACAAGGCCTTTGTTGAAACTCTGGGCGCCGATAAAATCATCGATCACAGTCAGGATCGTGACGACCTCGTCAAGGCTTTCATCGCCGAGGGACCATACGATATCGTCGTCGATACCATCTCCTATCCCAACACTGTCAGCATACTTGCCGATGTCCTAGCCGCCCAGGGCGGTGGTACAGTCTTCGCTACCATGCCCCCCTTTGGTCCAGAGAAACTGCCTGAAGGCGTGGTCCGCCACTATACCTCATGGCCATTTGTGTTGTATAAGGAGGGCAGTGAGCATTTCATTAGATGGGCTTTTCATGAGTTCTTTGCTAAGGGCATTGCGAGTGGTAAGCTCGTGCCGACGCAGATTGAGAGGGTTAGTGGTGGGTTCGAGGCGATCAACTCTGCTTTGGATATCCTGGGAAAGGGTGTTAGCAACTCTAAGGTTGTTGTTGAGCTTGAGAAGTGATCAGAGGTGGATAGTTGGAAGATTCTGATAGACTAGATGAAGTTATAGATGATATTAAAACACGCTAGTGCTGCAGATATGAACTTATTAAATCTAAAATAAGACGAATCATTATAGCTGAACTTTATATCCTTGATTTGAAACAACCAACAGTCGCGGCTTTTGCTAGCCAATCATCCCCTTTGTATACTTGGCAGAGTATCATCTAAACTCCTTTCCTCTAACTACCTAATAATGGGATGAATCCAGAGTCAACAGTCGAGGGCAGATGGTTGATGAGGGCAAAAGAATTACGACAGGTGTTGGGCCAGCACAGCTTACCAGTAACTTCTCTGTTGTTTTTGCAAGAATGACCAGGAATTTGAAGGTTATTAGGACGATAAAGAGGAATTCTGCCTCAATTCACATTGAGCGTGGGAGATCGTCGGTTAGTCCAGGGCTGTCGGTTGGCATTACATTTGCCTTGAATACGTTGTTTTTAAAGCATGGGCATTGAAGCGTAGAGAGATGCTAGCATGTCTCGACTAAGCTTAGCTTGGCATCGTTATAAATAGAATAGACATAAGCTTAAACAAATGAAATGGAGAAGTAAAGTAAATGTAAGAACAAGGCGGTAATAGTAGTCTAAGATCTCGATAAGACCCCGAGACACCGTATCACGCTACCACTTGCATCCCTATATAGATCAAAAAGGAAATTCTCACTTCTATGCTCCGAACCTCCGAAACTTACTTAATTCGAGTCAGTTACGATCCAGTCGTTTTTATCCTTGTATACGAGATGGTTATTCTAGAATACGCGGCTTCACTTCTATTGCTGGGGAAATTCAGTCTTGAGTCATGATTGGTGGAGTTTTAGACTAGGTCATTCGGTAGTCGGGCACTTATGGGGCTACAACTTACCAGATATGATCATATCGTCCGAATGGGAGTTTCAGGTCAAACACGCAGCCAATCTCCGAAGCACGGATACTTTCTGAAGAAACATTATAAAGAACCCGCCAAGGCTATGTCTACTCTTCAATTCATCTCTTGTCCATTCATTCAGCCCTACAGTTTCAATTCCACGTTACATTCCTTTCACCATGAAGTTCTTTACTGCTTTCTCTGCCCTTTTGGCCGTGGCTTCAGCTACACCTACTACTTCTCCTTCCAAGACCCTTGATAAACGAGCTACCACCTGGTGTGATGCTTTCGGGTCTCTTCAGACTGAAGGATACACCGTTTACCACAACAACTGGGGCAGCGGCCAGGCTACCTCCGGATCTCAGTGCACGACCTTCAACTCCGTCAAGAGCAAGTCCTTCTCGTGGTCTACCAAATGGAGCTGGGCCGGTGGAGACATCCACGTCAAGAGCTACTCCAACGTTGCTCTCGAGAACATCAACAAGAAGGTCTCAGCCATCAAGTCCATTCCTACAAAGTGGACATGGCGCTACACCGGAACCAACATGGTTTCCGATGTCTCCTACGATCTGTGGCTTGCTCCCTCCGTTGGCGCTGCTAACAAGTACGAGATCATGATCTGGGTTGGAACCTACGGTGGTGCTGGACCTATCTCCGATTCTGGCTCTACTCCCCTTGCGACGCTGACTATCAACGGTGCGCAGTGGAAGCTCTTCCGTGGACCTAATGGCGATACTACTGTTTACTCTTTCGTTGCTACCAAGAACCAGGGCAACTTTGAGGGCGATCTTCTTCCTTTCCTTACGTACCTTACCAAGAACCAGGGTGTTCCCAGCAGCTATGTTGCTACTAGCTTCCAGGCTGGTACTGAGCCTTTCGTCGGTAAGTTTTGTGTCTTGTGTGTTTTTGTTCTGAAGCTAATGTGTCAGGTTCCGACTGTGTCTTTGCTACCTCTGCCTACAGCCTCTCTGTCAACTAAACTGTCTGCAGCGCAGATTAGCTGGCTAGTCTTTTCTTGTACTATAAATATTTCCACTGTATATAACCTGAAATCTGTCTGTCACAATTCAATACCTCTGAAGAAAGGAGTCTCTTATTTGTCTGTCTACACTGCTATGAAACCTCAATCATCGGATCTCAATGGTCTCAATTTTGGCACTTCCTGAGGCTAATAATTTTGAGACCTCGCCACTCATCAGACCTATCATGAAGCAACAGCCAACAAAAAGGTAGTGGTCATTCTCAGCACGGAGAACTGCAAGCTCGTTGGAGCATGCAAGTACGCAGACAACGTCTCCAGGCAGCACATCATCTGGCATTGTGCCGATATATCCATCTTCGGTTATGAATAGACTATTGCCATTGTGTTTTGGCCCTGCACTAGCCCACTTGATTAGTGTCGATCTAAGATAATATCCTGGGAGTGATTGGTTCTTCAATTCGGCGCTTGTAAACACATCACTTTGCCCCGAAAATTTTAGCCAGATACCCAGGTCGAGAGCATAATTTTGGCAGTGCTCTATTCCGAGCAAGGTGCCGCATAGCACCTCTAGTAAGCTTTTGCCCTCGGGATAAGTTCCCTTCTGTTGTTGTATCATACTCTGAATAAACTGTGTTAATTGGGTGTTTAAGAGTTTTGGTGAATGAATCTTGCGGTGTACATCCTTCACAGACTGGGCCTTGACCCCCTTGACCCGTAAGCCGTCGCCAATAATCTCCATATGCAAATGGTTGGAAAGCTCAGGCACTGTAACAAATGCCGACCGATGCTCATTAGGGTCTCTTACTATGGGTTTTCTCTTGTCAGCCTTTGCAAACACCGGAGCCCAGCTTGGTAGATCGTGAAGACGCTTGAGGCCAACAGAATGGTTGTTCATGAAGCTGGGAACTTGGAGACGCCAGTCGCCTCCAACGACGGCCTCCCAACCTGTTTCCCTTACCTCATTTTGTGCTGTTTCCCAACAAGACAGAGCCCATGCCATGAACTCAAGGTTCACTTGACGAATGGTCTTTGTATAGTCCGGTGCTATTGGCGACCGTGTCACTGCTAAGAGGCCATAAACATGATCTACGTCCTTGGAGGCCTCAGTATCTTCAGAGAAGTACAAGTCGACTGGCCACATGTCAGACGCAGGTTCCTGATTGGAACCCAATATTCCCTGAAACATAAAACGGACATATAAGAGTCTCAGGATTTTGCTGAAATCGAAATTTAACTTCCTAATAACCACCCGTTCGAGAGCTCCCCTGCTCTCGGGAGATCTAATGATGTGTTGTAGGCAAGCATCCACTCCCAATAAAGCCACGAGACATGACGAATGCTGCATAAGGTGAGACGGAGATAGTAAGTATAGCCTTTTTGCAAGAATGACTTCCTGATGAATCCAAACTCTGGTCCAGAACCGGATTTGGCGGAAATTGTGTAGGACTGTGTAAGGTTCGTCAACCTCAGATTCACGACTTGGTGGATCATCGAGGCCAGACTCAGGTGGGAAAATCCACCACAGCTGACTGATGTCCCAAATATCAACTTTACGACAGAGATCACAGAGTTCCGTTTCGGTGAGAGTTGTGAAGTCGATAGGTCCAACTTTTCTCTCAGCGATGTGGACTATCCGTTCAAAAACATCGAATACTTTAGCCAGATCTGTGTCGTTTGAAGAAAGCCAAGCCAGGACCATCGCGGCTGAAGAATAGATATCCGCCATTATGCTGACTTGGTGCAGTCTTTCGGTTAGGTCATCTTGGTTGATACAGAGTGCATCGGCCCACAAGCGAAACTTGGAAGTATCGAGGTCAGGGTCTAACTTGCTTTCAATATTGGTCCAGTGTTTCTTCAGATGCCGAAGTGCAGTAGCAAGAGTGACAGTAACTTGTCGAGGAGCACCATCAACTATGATCTCTTCCGTGCTGTTGGGGTCACCCCAGACGTAAGAGAGGCAGGTATAATAAAGATCCGGTGTAAGGAGTACGGTGTGGAGTTTGCAGTTGACTAAGCCGTCAGAAGTGTTGGGAAGGATCTCAAGAAGGCGTATCTCTCGTTTATCCTTGTTGAGAGGTTGATAGAGAGGCGGAGAGGACCCCACTCCTGTGCTGGAGGAGGCCATCTGGTTAAAAATTATCAACAACTGATGAGATTGACTTTAGTTGGTGAGACTTGCTAGCAGTTGATGAGATTGACGAAAGATGAGCAAGTCTGCCTCACGAGAGAGACTTTATATAGTTATTCTGGGTTACACGCAAGGCTGCGACTTCTCGGAATGTTTTCTGCGTAGCAGAAGGATTGTGTTTAATTCTGGCAAATGAGTGTAGCCTGTATAAACACAAAGATATCCAGCACAGAGGAAGCAGAGGGGAAGCAGAGGAGCAAAAGACAAATGTGAAATCTCAGGCTACTTCTGTCTAATCTTTGCCATGGTTGAGAAACTGCATGAGCCTTCCCTTAGATTTTGTTGTTTGAAATGAAAGCTTCATCACAAACAAGTTGGATGATTGACAACTTCTCGTGCTCTCAACACTTCTATCAGTTTATTTCAAACTTACCACGCAATCTCTTTTAAAACAAAAAACCTAAAACCTCAAGCATGCAAAAGTCACAAGCGGATTGTTGTCCAGGCAGAGGTTTGTCTTGTTTTCAAGCTTGACATAAAACCCTTCATAAAGGAATCAAACCTCACAAAGTGAAATCTCAATGACACTCATGTTAGACTTTGCTAAATCAGATGGAACAGCAAATAGAAACACCTCATTGAATAGTAGTGATTGAGGGAAATCTGTTGATGAATTGTTCTGTGTATCTCTTGAATGATAATAGCTATTCTTGTTTGCATCTAAAATTTCTGGCCTATTCTATGATTTCAGATTGTCTTTAGAGTCAAATTGATTATATTCTGATCTTCTTGACTCTTCCTTGGCGATTGGCAAGTCAAACAACAATATTGGACAGTGCCAAACTCCTCACATCTTCATTTTGATAAACACAGTAATACAGCGTCGCACAAAAAGGATTGGCTGTCAACTCGCCAAAGCCAAGAAGATGTCACGGTTTACTAAGCGGCAGTTTTCTTCGGCCAAGCACTTGTGGCAAGCTAAACAGAACTCGCAGTAAGACCAAGCCAATAGCTCGGCCAAGAGCCGTCGCATAAACTCAATATCGATCGGCCAACGTGATTGATGGATCAGATAAGATTAGACAATGACCCGACGCTAAGACAACACTGGAATGCTCTACCTGAGACTGTGTCTAGTGGCTTGAAATGGAAAAAACTCAATGCCATGCCAAGAAACGAACTACCCAATGTCCAAGCTTAGTTCAACCGAGGAACCGACATCATCCGACATCGCAAGAACAACAAATCGAAGCATCAGAGCTGGAACTGTAGTGGATGTGATGCAGCTGAGATCGACGACCAAGTGGGTTGATATATGCACACTCAATTCACAATGAGACGTTATCAGATCGATCCCACGTTGACTGTCACATTATCTCTTCACCCCACGAACATCTCACATCTTCACTTGGCCGACATATCCTCGGCCGGCGATTTGCCCACATCCCGCGGCCCTTTGACACAAAGTCGCGTGTCTAATATCCGATGCCCCGTCCCTTCTAGACCATGCCCAGTGGATATTCCCATCAAATTTTTTATATCCGCCAAGGAATTTCGGGACCCGACGATGTGGAATGACACCCCAAAGAGGAACTCATCCGTCAACCAAGAAGCCTAGCTAATACAAGTTACGCAGAACCTCTTACAATTGGACCTCTATTACCAGCCAAGAGACGGTGGCATGTTATCAATCAGTCCCCTTAACCCAAAGCAGTTTTATATCCGCGTCATCCGAGTACCATCAGACTTTTTAACCAGAAGGATTTTGTGGAACGTTGCATTTTTGCGGGCAGCGCCGATGATTAGACGATCCCTTCCTTTTGGGGGATTGCATCGGCGAAACCGCAGGCAGCTGTTTAGAAACATCCTTGTCGTGGGATTTGACAGAAGGGAAATAAATCTGTGGATCAGTGGGTTTGCGTTGCCCTCGGCTGACTTGACTAACGCCAAGAGTGAAGAGAGTCGCTAATCAGTGAAACTCTGTGTTTGTACGAAAGTTTATTGTGTTGGAGATCAGAACTCTCTTCAAGGGCACGATGCCTCAAGTATAGTAACGCCGGCAATAAGATAGAACTTCATTAAGTGCCTGTAGAACATCAACCGCCACCTTCATCATCATCACCAAAATTCCCCGTCGCTGCACGCTACGGACGACACTAATATAGCGCATCAGTAGACTCCCAAACTCGCATGACGCCCCCCTCCACTCCCTATCAGATCCTCCGAAAAGTTCTTCACTCGGCACGTTAAAGTTATCTAATCAATCTTTGTGGATCTACCCTCCCAACCTATAAACCTTCCATCCTCCCCTCATCACTCCTCCACCATGCTCTCTCTCGCATGCTCTATCTCTCCGTGCATGAACTCCTCTTGAGGCTGAGAATTATTCACCATGTCCTCCCCAGAGAAATCCCCCGACAATGACCACGGCCATGAAGTCCCCCCTTCAGCCGCCGACGCCGTCCGGGACATCACATCCCCCGGTGTCCAGCGCATCAAGGCCATGTCCGAAGTGATCACCCTCGCCGACCGCATCTTCATCTTCTTTGGCGTCTTCCTCATCGCCTATGCCTACGGCCTCGATGGCACCGTGCGCTACGCCTACCAGCCCTCTGCGCTCAACAGCTTCCAGGAACACTCGCTCCAATCGTCTGTTAATACCCTCCGCGCCGTCATCGCAGCAGCTGCGCAGCCCACTGCGGGAAAGATCGCTGATGTGTTTGGTCGTGTGGAGCTTATTTGTATCTCTGTGTTCTTTTATACCATTGGAACTGTCATTGAGGCCGCTGCGCAGAATCTGGATACGTACTCTGCTGGTGCGGTTATTTACCAGATTGGATATACCATGATTTTGTTACTTGTGGAAGTCATCATTGGAGATATCACGTCTGTGCGATCGCGTCTATTCTTTAGTTACATCCCCGCTCTGCCGTTCATTATCAACACCTGGGTCAGCGGCGATGTCACAGAAGCTGTCCTTGGAGCCACGACTTGGCGATGGGGAATCGGCATGTGGTGCATCATCTACCCCGTCTGCTCTCTCCCCCTCATCATCAGCCTTCTCGTTGTTGGCCACCGCGCAAAGAAGGCCGGTCACCTTGTCGGCTACCGCTCTTCCTTCCAGCAGCTCGGCTTCAACAAATTAACCGTCGAGCTCTTTTGGCTTCTCGACATCATCGGCGTAATCCTCCTCATCGCCGTCTTCGCCCTACTCCTCGTGCCCCTCACTATCGCAGGAGGTTTCGAGAGCAAGTGGTCGGACCCTCAGGTCGTAGCCCCCCTCGTCATCGGCTTCGTCTGCATCCCCGTCTTCGTCGTATGGGAGCTCCGCGCTCCTCATCCCCTTGTGCCCTTCCACCACATGAAGGATCGCTCCGTCTGGGCTCCCATGGGAATCGCATGCATGCTCAACTTTGCCTGGACAATGCAGGGCGATTATCTCTACACTGTTCTCCAGGTCTCCTTCAACTTCAGCATCAAGGCCGCTACACGGGTGCAATCCCTCTACTCCTTCGCAAGTGTCATCACCGGCACAATTCTCGGTCTTATCGTGTACAAGGTGCGCCGCTTCAAGGTCTTCATCGTATCAGGAACATGTCTCTTCCTCGTCGCATTCGGTCTTCTCATCCGATACCGCGGCGACCCCAGCTCCGACAACAAATCCGGCGTCATCGGCGCACAGATCCTCCTCGGTATCGCGGGTGGTATGTTCCCGTACCCCGCGCAGGCCTCGCTCCAAGCCTACGTTACCCACGAGCGACTCGCCGTCATGACGGGTCTGTACCTCGCGCTGTACCAGGTCGGCTCGGCCTTTGGAAATGCCGTCTCCGGTGCCATCTGGACCCAGGTTCTCCCTGTGCGACTTGCCCAGAGCTTCTCCAGCTTCGGCAACGAGACTCTCGCGGTTTACGCCTACTCTCAACCTCTGTCTGCCATTATCGACTTCCCTGTTGGTTCTGACGAGCGCGATGCTATGATTGATGCGTACAAGCATGTCCAGCGCCTGCTTACCATCACTGGTATCTGTCTTTGTGTTCCTCTTATCGCGTTCTCGCTGTGCTTGCGTAACCCCAAGCTCACCGATGCGCAGAACTTGGTTGAGGATGAGAAGCCTGGTGCGGCTGCTGAGCGTTCCTCCGCATCTGCTTAGAAAAGTCAAAAGTATTTAAAAGTTGTATGTAATGTCGTAATATGGTAATTGATCTAGCCTAGAGCTGTTGTTTAATTGGTGGTTCTCTGAACATGTGAATTGATCAGCAGATGAAGTTTATTAGTGCCCTGTGAGGCCATTTGTCGTCTTACACCGTTTGGCTCAATTGAGGTCGTTCTGTATGAAGGTCAATTAACATGCACATCAAGACCCGCCAAAAGCCTACGTCCATCTCCAAGTCAAGTCATCAACAGCTCTGAATACAAGCCAGGTTCTTTCAATCTTCTGATAGAAGCGGCCGAAGCTGCATTCGATTTCCACAGAAACAGACTCAAACCCAATTAATCGCCTCGCAGTTGACGCACTGCTACACACAATTCATTTGACAATGCCTTTCAAATTGACTCAGCTGAAAAAGGCCAAGAACCGATAAATTCTGTGATATCCAACACGTACCTGCATCACCTCATCACTCACCAATCATCCCCCCCAAGAATGTCGTCCCGCTGCAAGACACCTCATCTCATCACACTGCAAGGAACAAGCGTATCCTCTCGTCAGCTCTGTCCAACTCATGAAAACATCCCGTCTACACCCATTCATCCCATCTATGCCCTCAAACCACGGAGCTTTTATTCCAGTCTCCCATCTCCCAGGTTCATCTTTATCGCCTCATTATCGTCTACATGTCATCAAGATATCCCCTCTCCCTAGCCCCAGCCAATCCATTCTCTTCCTCAACGGTCGCCTCGTATTCTCTGCATACCCAAAAAACCTCCGAAGATACCGTTTCTCGCACAGCATGTGGTTCGTAAGCCATTGTGACACGTGTTGATAAGGTTCTCATCTAAGAGTACGAGATTTCCATCCGTCACCTAAAATCTTGGCTATTTAAAGGTAGTCTCAAGGATGATCCTGTCTCTGTGGCTTACGATATTGACGGGCCTCAAAAATATCTGAGAATATATTGGTCTCGTCAGCCGATCTTAATCTGTAAGGACTGGAGTTTTATGCTGTGCTACACCAAAAGTTAAAATGGCTTACGCCTCAACTTTGCTGCACTGAGACCTCGAGAAGTCATTGTTCGAGTATCATACGGGTGATATGGGTATATAAGATGTGGCTTTGTCGGTCACTGTTGGGTTATCAAGTGGCCAGAAGGCATCCGTTCGTTACAGTCATTCGTTTAAACCCCCATCATGAAGTCATTCACTCTCCTCATAGCCTTTCTGGCAGGTTTCTCCATCGCATCTCCATGGCCCTCGCTCTTCAGTCGTGCTCTTGACAAACGACAGGCCGGACGGTGTGGAACTGGCTTTGGGACAGTCTGCGGAGCAAATGAATGCTGTTCCAGCGCTGGGTAAGTCGCCCAACCTTCTTATTTGATCTATATTGATGCTTGTAGATGGTGCGGAACTGGTTATCTTTACTGCTCTGCTCCCTCGTGTCAGATCGAGTATGGTCCTGGCTGCGATGCAAACGTTCGTCCAAGGGGCCCTGATACAACAAATGTAGCTCGTCCGAAAGTTGGGAGTATTCCGTATGGTCAAGCTATTTATCGGTGTAACCGCAATGGCGACATTGCGTTGACGTATGATGATGGGCCGTATACTTACACCGAAGACCTTCTCGATCTTCTCCAGGTACGTCACCCACTCACTTCTTCTTATCTCTCTGACAATTACAGCGATACAATGCTAAAGCGACATTCTATATCACCGGTCGCAACCTCGGAAAGGGCGCTATTAATGATCCCGCTACACCATGGCCAGGTCTCATTCGGCGCATGGTTCGAGACGGCCATCAGATTGCCAGTCACACATGGTCGCATCAACGTCTCACAACGTTGAGTCGTTCTAAATTCTGGAACCAGATGATTTACAACGAGATTGCTTTTGCTGATATTCTCGGTTATTTCCCAACTTACATGCGTCCTCCATACTCTGCCAGCAACACCACTACAGATGCGTGGTTGAATGAGCTCGGATATCACATCACGTACTTTAACCTGGATACAGAAGGATATCTCCATGATAGTCCCAACATGATCAGCACATCCAAGCAAATCTGGGATAATACCGTTGAAGGTCGAAGTCCAGCTACAAACAAATGGCTTCACATCGAGCATGACCCTGTATACCAAACAGTCTACAACCTAACAGAATACATGCTCCGCTCCATCCGACGCAACAACTTCACCGCCGTAACAGTAGGCCAATGTCTCCAAGACGCCCCCTCAAACTGGTACCGCACCGTATCATCCTCCCCCTCCCCCACATCAACAACCTCATCATCCCCAACATTCCCCGCTACTACAAACGGGCGCTGCGGCTCACGACACGGCGGCGCAACATGTCGCGGGGAACCCAACGGCGAGACATGCTGTTCGCAGAACGGCTGGTGCGGCGGGACGAGCGATCACTGCGGGAGAGGATGTCAGCCTGTGTTTGGGACGTGTAGTGACACGCCGGAGCCTGCGGCGCCGGGGAGATGTGGAGCTGCGCATGGGGGCGCGAGGTGTACGGAGAGTGGATGGGGATGTTGTTCGAGGGCGGGATGGTGTGGGAGTACGAGTGATCATTGTGGGACGGGCTGTCAGAGTGATTTTGGGACGTGTAATTAGTGTGTTTACTGTGTGATAATTGGGTATATACAGAGTGTGTTGTGTGTTGGAGAGTGGAGGAGGATGTAATATTATTCCCGAGTAAACCCCCGATCTCCATTGATCTACGGTACTGACAGCAAATGCTCGGAATGAATTATGCCGATTCTTGGCTTCTGTTCAGAGCGTCGTTTAATTTAGTCGTGTTAATTTCAGGGGCAAGCCATTCAAGCCACGAGCGTGATGCTTAACTTGGCGGCAGTTTGTCAACATTGTCCATTTGACAAGGCATACTCTCCCTGGCCCCTACCATATCCTTTACTACGGAAGGCCAAATCGACNNCAACCCTATACCGTACAGTGCCGTAGTTGATATTCCTTGTAATTTAATATAAGCGGGGTAAATGTAGGTCTAACTAATTATAGCCTCTCGCTTAATATAGTTATATGGCTTTACATGACTTTATAATAGTTATTATTAA
>JAAQPG010000987.1:0-11034 GCA_013186905.1 Fusarium udum | reverse complement strand
ATAATTAATTTCCAACCCTGGGTGAGGCTGAGGCTCTATCGGCTCTTTTCAATGCACGGTACACCACAATCAATCAGCCTATTAAAAAGTATGGGGCATGCCCCGGAGCAGTTGATTCAACGAATTAAAAGTTACCTCTCAGAAGGAGGCTGTTGTGGCTCCCAGGGAACGAAGTGCATCATGCTTAAACCACCATGACATCATGTTTTGAACATATCAAAGGTACGTTAAAGTTCATTACCAAGAAACTGGTGCACATGTGAGTCAATTACGCGTTTCTGTGATCTCACTTCTATCCAGGGCCTTGTTCTTCACATATCACACTCGTTAAAATCATGACAGCTTTGGTTTTCTACCAAGTTACATCAACTTACCAACCATGATACCCCACAGAACGCCAAGTATTTCCGATGCATCATCATCATCAACTACTCAAGAGACCTCTCAAACAGGAGGTCCTCGACGGTTACTACCAGCTGCTCGTCCCCAGCCTGCTGAAAGCTCTACTCACTATCAGACTGCTCCCCTAGCAAGAAAGCGAGTTCCAACAGCCTTGGCATGCGAAGCGTGTCGACAGAAGAAAATAAAGGTCAGTACGCGTCTCGACTTGATTCTTGGGGTAAAAGCTCATTGGTCTGTACAGTGCAACGGAGCTCGACCGGTATGCTCGCAATGTCGGGCACGGAAATCCGAGTGTGTTTACAGAGCGACGCCAAGCACAGACTATCGTGATAAGTACGAGGCACTTCTAGAATCACACCCAGCAGCCGTCATATATAGAGCTATTCAAACAAGACCACGAAGTGAAGCACTCGAAATTGTCCGACGGATTCAAGCTGGTGTCGATGCCGAAACTTTGATGCGTCAACTTTCCAGCGCCGATTTACTCCTCCAAGTACAACTACAGCCAGAAACAAGATCTCGATATCAGTTTATCTACTCACCTCTTATGCCTACATATCTCCAGACTGACGATAATCCATTCATGAGATCTCTTATACATGAGTGGAGCACAAGAGATGATGTTGTCAGTATTGCCTCCCCAGCTTTTACAGACACAGATTTGGGATATCGGGCACAGTACTTGAGACCTCATCATGCAGCAACCATCGTTGACTCAAGACTAAGTGAGATAGTGCCTTCGAGGTGGACTGCTGTGAACGTTAGCGACGACACGATGAGGGAGTTTATACGGGCTTATTTCCTCCAGGAATATGACTGGTTCACGTTCTTCCATAAGGACTATTTCTTAGATGATATGATCAGTGGATCTAACACGTTTTGCTCATCACTTCTCGTCAACGCTGTTTTAGCTGTTGGATGCGTAAGTCTCTCTCATCTATTATGAATCTTATTCTTGCTAATGGGCTGTCAGCAATGCCGAAACTATGTAAACGAGCCCGCAGAGTATTGGAATCCCAATAGTCTTGGTTATAAGTTCCTCGAAGAAGCGAGAAGGTTATGGATAGTTGAGGTGACACATAACAGAAGTTTGACAACGCTGCAAGCAGCTCTTGTTCTCAACACTATCGTCAATATGTTTGACATGGATCCTTTATCATCAGCATTCCTTGTCAGATCAATAGAAATAGCCCATGAGTTGGGGTTGTTCGAACCAACGACATACATCATGAACAAGAAGTTGAGAAATTCATATGACCTTACAGCCTGGTCTTTGTTTCACTGGCAATGGTAAGACTCTCCTCTTCTGGCTTGCCCAGAGCTAACAAATGCAGTACATTGAGCTACCAATTCATGACACAGCCGTTGCTGAAAACACCACCAAAGTCTCCGCTTCCCGACCCTGACCGCGACCCAGACTGGTATGGTGAAATTTGGCTCAAATATCCTTCGAGTTCAACGCTTGTGCCACTGCGGACTGGCTTAGTGTTCAGAGCAAAGATGAGCTTCAGTATCGTTCTTAACGAGGCTATGCTAGAAATTCAAGAAGATTCAACTGATTCTTACTTGTTTCAACATGGGGGTAAAAAGATCCTTGAGATCGCGAAAGTACTGGATACATGGTATAAAGCTATGCCGGAACCACTGTCGCTAACGAAGATTGTTTCCCCCTCACAACTCAAGATACAGTACGTTATCCCTACCTCAACTGGACCCAAAAGAATACTGTAAAGTGTGTTGACACTTATTAATATCTACTAGTCTTCATTATTGCTATGTCCTCGTACAGCTCTACGAAATCCTTGCACCAGGGGGCCAAAGACAAGCTCCAAACCTCCCCATCGAGGAAGAGGAACTCCAGAAGTCCCTCTCAAAATACCGAGGCTACTTCGAGACCATTCTACGAATACACTATCTTCGACACAGCTTCGAATACGGAAACATGATGCTAACGCGCTTCCTTGCAATGCTGGCATTTTTATCCCTAAACAAAATCGAATCTTTGACAACATCCACCGAGCCAGAACATATCACAATGGGATCTGGATTAGATGTTGGAGATACAGATCCCAAGGAAGCAAGAGCTACACTCTTAATAGCCCAGAAAGGCCTCAGTGACCAAGGCAGAGGATACTACCTACGGAAGACATTGTTACACGACGTTCTTTCGAATATGACGGCGAGTGATGCTACGATTCTCCAGAGCTTTATAACGATTCCGCCCGAAGAGCCGGAGAAGATGCAGGAGAGGAAGATGTATATGGAGAGCCACTGTCCTCCAGATATTCTTCGTATAGCGAATGATTCGAACAAACAGCCAGATGGGAACTGGATACGGAGGTTTGCGATGTTGACACTTGGAGAGGAATCTGGGCGGTCGATTTTGGGGATGATCTCTGGAGGGAGGGAAAGCTAAGCTGGGCGTTGTCATAAAAAGGAACGAAATGATATGGGACAATTAAGACTTTCTTACATAGATTCCAGGGTTCTACTGATCTCATTAGAGTGTACTATTCAGAACAAATTTCTAATACAACCCTCATATGACACGGATTATCTACACCCTGGTTACATATTGAACATTGGGCCATGCAGGTGTTGGTCGGCAGCCAGACCCCGCTCATTAGACATATAAAATGGTTGCCCTGCATGAGTACTCTGACTCGGCACAATTACTCATCGTCTACACATGCTACCAAAGCTAATCACTTGGCCTTTCGTTTCAACCAGTCGTTCCATCACCGCCAAAGCCAACGATGACAGCCCCCACGATGTCCAGCGGATCTGTCTCGTGGCTTCAAGGGCTTCGAGGTATTGGCGCCATCATCATCAACTATTTCCCCGAGACGACGTCGACTCCATCATGCTTGAGCGCTCTTTTGGTTACAGAGGGAGGTATGAGCCAGCTACGATGCCTTTTCTTCGCCTGCTTTTCAGTGGGGGACACTTTGCGTCGCCATATTTTTCGTTGCTTCAGGTTACGCAATCTCGATGACTTCCTTGCGGCTGATACATGCGGCAAAATATGAGCAGTTAGGAGAGATGATTGGCTCTTCACTGTTCCGAAGATGGCTGCGCTTGTTCACTCCTGTTTTCGTTACGCCCCTTGTTGTAATACTCCTTCAGCACGGTGTCGAGGCCTTGTGGCCAGGGATTGGACTCTCTGAGTTCTCGTTGTATACCAACCTTGTCCCTCTCTGGCAACAACTATATCGTTGAACTCTGGTGACTGTTCACTGCTGCACAGAGTGTTAAAGGGTGGTGCCAAGTCAACACAGCTGCACATCGCTTACTGATAACAGGAGTAGCTGCATTACCCCATAGTCATATGATACGACATGGATTCTGATCCTCACGGAAAGTTACATGGATTGACCCGCGGGAATTTCAAACCAACAGTCGGCCCCCAGAGGGGCGTCCGCGTACCGAGCCTCACTAGCATCATCACACCATTTAGCCCCTCACGCCAAGTATGTACAACCTGCCGATCAAAGCCTCACAATTCTATGCTTACGTAGGAGACAATTCGATTCTATACTTAGTAGCTCAGTCACAGACCGGTCCCAGTCTCTACCCCCATCATCTACCGGGCGAAAAGAGTCTTGATGCCATGCTACCTGTTTCCTTGGGTTCGAGTTGCCTTTTTAGAGCTTCTGGGTTATTCTGTATAACCCCCCATTCTATATCTCAACCAACCAACGAAGAAAGACTCGAGTCAATCCTGTCCGTTGCCTTGGTCAAAATGAAAGCCAGCGGGTCCAGGGCTCCTAGTCTTCCCACAGCGCTTCTACGTACAGACCTTACTGCTCTTGTGCTTGCGTACCTGTCCAATTTCCTACCGCTCTCTCATATGTCATCCTGGTGGTCTGGATGGCAAGTCAGAGAGGTTTCCTATCAGGTGCAAGCTTCAGTACTGATCCAATGATATTGTATGTCAGACACTTCCTGAGTCCAGATGAAGCTTCGCATGTCACAAAGAGTGTGTAAGCCATAAACTGCTCCTCTGTTTCCCTTTATGTATATGCTACTTCTAATTGAACATAGCCAAGACAAATTTGAAGTGTCACGCATCTGGACCGACGAGGTGGGCTACGTTGATACCTCAGTTAGGGACTCCCAGAGTGCCGACTTGCCTTCAGGCCATGTCAGTCGCAGAATTAAGCGCCGAGCCAGGACCTTCATGGGATGGCGTAACAACAACACACATATCCAGCCTCTCCGAGCTCAAAAAGTACAATTTCAATGGGTTCTATAACTTTCACTATGACTGGACTGAGCATGATCCACGATACACCGGGAACAGAATGACTACAATAATGGTCTATCTCGAAGCTGACTGCGAAGGAGGCGGTACTAACTTTCCCAAAGTCTCACCGCCGACGGATTCTCATTGCTGCGATGTTATTGCCTGTGAGGGTGACGTGGAGTACGGTGAGTATCCTGGTACTACGTTTAAGCCCATTGTGGGCTCAGCTATCTATTGGGAGAAGTTCCATCCCAATGGGACTGGGCATAAGGGCACACGCAGGACTTCCTATGAGATCTGGAAGGAAGATGGGAATGAATATATGGTCATGGGACCTTTCATGGACGCCCCCCACCAAGGATGAATAGAGTACGCTATATTTAAGGAGCAACTTGTATGGGTAAATCGGTTGGATTTCTAAATAGCTGAGAACTGTCTGATATATATCTATAACCCGTCAATCAGCGGTTGAGCGTAATAACAATAAGCTCACATTCGTACGCAGTTGTAACGAATAAGGCCAGAGTGGAAGCACCGTCTTTAGGTTGCCAATCGTCCTTACATTGCTGCGAGTTCCATGCCACACGAAGGCATCACTTGTTTGCCTCATAGAAAAAGGAGGCATTATGATCGGCCACGTTACCAAGCTTTCTGTCGGTCACAAGGATTATATGCCTTACCTACTACTACCTTTCCAAAGTATTTAAAGCTCTAGTCCTCCTGAGAACAATTATCATAGACATATTCATCATTGTCCACCACTCTAAACCTTGACCTCAATATGGAATGTAAATCGCTTCCCCAGCCTCTGCCAAGACTCATCCCAGCTGATCAGGTCATTCCGACCATGAAAAGCATCATAAACCAATACCAGGCTGTACGGGATGGCATCATTCAAGATGTGAACCCGCAAACCGCCACCTTTGGCAACGTCATTCAGCCCCTTATCAACATTGATAACTCAACCCAAGGGGACATTGGCATCATTGCCATGCTCCGGTATGCATTACCCGATCAAGCATCTCGACAAGCCTCTGAAGAAGCCTGTACTCTCATCAACGAAGATCAAGCGGCCTTTACCGCAAGGTCAGACTTCTGGTGTCTGATCAAAGCAGTCAAAGAAGGATCTGACAAATCGTCTCTTCATTTCGAAGCTCGAAAGTACCTCAACAAGATATTTCTGGAATTTGAGCAGTTTGGGCACGCCACTTTGCAGCCTGAGCAGATCAAACAGTACATGGAGAGAAGGAATCGCATAGACAGCATGCGACGGCAATACAACCAGAGAATCCGCGAGGATAGCGGAGGTCTATGGATTTCTCTCGATGATCTTGAAGGCGTACCCCAGCATGATATAGATCGTTTCGAGAAAAATCCAGAGAACCACGATATGCGGTTCGTTCGCTTTTCAGTGGCGGACTCCTTGGCTGTATACCGAAGTGCCTCAAAGCCTGTCACGCGGAAGAGAATGTATATTTGCAATGCAAACAATCTTAGCCAGAATGCCGAACTCTTCAATCAGATTGTCTTGGAAAGGGATCTGAACGCTCGACTTTTGGGTTACGAAAGTCATGCAGCCTATCGACTAAGGAAGAGAGTGATGAAGACTCCGAACAAGGTCGAGGAGTTTCTGACAGATTTAGAAACTAGGCTGTTGGCTCGAGGGAAGCGAGATATGAAGTCACTGGTGGAGCTGAAGAAGCAGCACGAAGCTGAGAACTCCATCGACGAAGGCTTTGATGGCAACAGCATGTTTCCATGGGATTATTGGTATTACGCTCGTATGGCACAGCAATGCCAACATGTCAATCAGGAGCGTATGGCGGAGTATTTCCCTTTCCAACATGTCATCAAGGTAATGTTGGAACTGTTCTCTGAGTTCCTGAAAATCCAATTTCGTCCCATATCTCCAGATCAACTCAAAGGCTACGTATGGCATCAAGATGTACAAGCTTGGGCTGTATGGGAAGATGAGGGAGCTTTAAGGGTCAATTCATTGGCTACCTTTACATGGACCTCTTGTCGAGAGATAACAAGTACAAGGGCAACCAGAACGTCAACCTTCAATGCGTAAGTGCTTCCGATGGGAAGGTATCAGGAACTCAGTTTTGCTAAATTAACACTCTTACCAACAGAGCTACCTGAAAGAAGATGGCACACGAGTGTATCCAGCGACAATTCTGATGTGTTCCTTTCCACGCTCCACACCCTCAGACTGTACCTTGCTAAAGCACAGTCAAATAGTCTCACTCTTCCATGGTAAGTAACGCTCATCCTCGTGAACTTAGCACATAAAACTCATAAGACTAGAATTGGGACATGGTGTCCATGACTTGGTGGCTAGAACGAACTACGTAGCTTTCCATGGTCATAGGTCACCACCCGACTTTGCAGAAGCTCTCAGTGTAATGCTTGAAAAATGGTGCTGGATGGAACCTGAACTCAAACGTCTGGGCCTCCACTACACGAGGATTGATCCGCAGTTGAAGGAGAAATGGCTGCGAGAATATCCGGGAGAGGAGCTTCCTCCAGCACATATACCCGAAGACATGATTGAGAGATTGACTCAGGGCCGGCAGGTGACTCGATCGTTGTGGTTTCTTCGTCAGATGTGAGTACTGTTATCTCGTAAGCTCCTTGGCTGATTCCAATTCAAATACAGGGTATTTGCACGATTTGACATGGCCGTGCACCATCCCAAAAGCCACGCCGAGCTTCTAAAGATGGATTTTACAAAGGTCTACTATGATCTCATGGAGAAGCTATGGCTTGTTCGTGCACCGGAGCCAGAGGATCAAGGATATCCACATGCCGATCTGGGTCATCTGGTCTCTGGCTATGATGCAGGCTATTACTCTTATCTCAGGCAAGTCAACTGTATCCGGCTATATGGAGTACTTACTCATACAGAATCCCCAGTGCTCACGTGTTTGCGTCAGAGCTCTTTGAATCTACATTCCTTGAGAACCCAAGGAGTGTATCAGCTTGGGACAGATACAGAAAGGGAATTCTTGAATTCGGCGGAAGCCGAGATGAGTTGGGGTTGCTGCAAGAGTACTTAGGACACACTCCTACTGCTGAGCCGTTGCTCCGTGATATCTTACAGTAGAAATGCTACAAGTCCTTCTAGAGTCATAAACGAAAGGCAAGAGACATTTGTACTTAGGTTATTTCCGCCATGTCTGGAAATCAATGAAGAAGGTTTGATTAATGTATCGCACTAGGATGGCCGGGGCGGTCTCTTGACCTGAAACCCCTTCTCTTGAACATTTGGCCTGGACTTCATAAACGCGTTTGTAAGTCCAGCCACCAGATTATTCTTCAATTGGCTCCTCCCCGCTTCATCACGCCTCATTCCTGACAAGGGCCCAGGATTTGTGTCCACGTCTGGAGTTGACGTTGACGAGACGAACCTCCTTTCCTCCTCAATTCCATAGAACCTGTCAGACTCGCGAAACGAGTAGTCTATGCCTGGTTGTAATGCTACCTCCGACAGGGCCAGATCTATACTGAATTGCCCTGTGCTAGGACTACTGTTGTCGGTTGCTGGCGACATTGGAATCGGTGAAGCAATCACTGTTCGAGGTGCGTGATAAGCAGGGCTTGTTGCTCCCGATCTTGGTGGTCTGAAAAGTGTGGATGGATCTGGTTGAAAGTCTCGTTTGGATGGTTCTCTGCTAGGGGCTTGGCGATATTCAAGCAGATCCGCGCTTGAATGTGTTTCAAGAGAATCCATATGGAAAGACTGTGAAAATTAGTTAGCAATGCTCAGATTTTTGGGGTGATATTTGAAAGACTTACATTACTTAGGTTCGACTCTCCGCTGGTAGAGTGGGTTGAAGAGTTTCGATCAACAGGTCTACTTCCAAATATTGTCTTGTACAACTTCCAAGTGTGCCTGATCAGAAATCCTATAATGACAAGTCCGTGGAGTACCAAAATCGCATAACCAACCGACTGTCTCGCGGCTTCGGTAATGGGCATAGCAAAGATGCTGGTGAGGAACAAGATGGTCAATCGCATAGCTGATATGTACATTTTTGTTGATACTTTTACCAGCATGCTTCGTTTTGAATTCAGGTGCGAAACAATGATGAAGGCTTCGCAAGCAATCAACATGGAGAGCTGGGCAAGAGGAAAGTCTTGAAGGCTCCCAACGCCAATAGCTTGTAAAAGCGGCATCGTATGGGGTATGTGACGAGAAAGTAGCCGCCATAGTGTATGGAAAGTCACATTGGGGTTATTCGTGTCGAAATGGCTGGCCCGGGGTGGTTTCAGCTGATCCCCTGCCTGGTCATCCAGCAGTTGGACGAGAAAGTGACCGGCCGCGAGAATTATGAGGAGCATTACGACAGCTAAGCCAATGCGGTAGTTTGGGAGATAACCAACAAGGATGAGATCATAAGAGATGTATGAAAGTAAGGGCACACTGAAGAAGCAGAGTGCAATGCCAATAGTTGTCGATGCAGCCTTCTGCAGGATCGAAAGAAAAGGAAGGGAATGCACGGAATTAGTACGGGAGAAGGCCCAGAATGAAACTAATAAGAGAAAGAACATCGGTGAAATCAAAATGATCAAGTTGATCAGGGAGTTCGCCAAGGTATTGAGCATATTTGGGTACCGAAGCATCTGTGTCATGAAACCAAGTCCATAAGAAGCATTGCTGGTGTACATACCACCGGTCGGTCCCTCATACACATACCCGTTGCTGAATGGGCCTGGCCAGTATAGCAAAGAAGCCCAGGAGAGTTTGCTCACTGCAGGAACAAAAAAGCTGGGATACTCAATGCTCATCGATGCAGTTATGAAAGCGAACTGCAGGTAGCGAAGATAGCTCGTTATTTCCAGAACGACTGACCACAATGAGCTCGCGTTGAGCCCATGGGTATAGGTGAGACTGCTCTGGTTTACTCGCCATGATGAGAAAGTGACGATGATCAGAATGGCAAGTGGCACGGATGTCAAAACTCCTGATATGCTGTCACCTAAGTCCGGTGTGATTTTCGCTTTCCCGCAATCCAATTCTTGGCCATCGGCTTGTCTGAAGTGGAATGTCGATTCGAGAGTTTGAAATTGATGAGTGCTTTGAAAGCTGTAAAGTAGATGATAGGAACTCAAACGCGTCTTTTCGATTCTATTCGTCCAATTAACATCCTGACAAGCTCTTGAGGGACACAGACCTATACTCACGGCGTCAAAGTATCAGTAATAGGTAAAGGGCAATTAGTTGAGAAACTCTCCAACTTCCCAACTGAGTGGCCAAGGACTTGGAAGTCAATCGAGTTTCTCAGTGAAGAAACATCAATATCTTCACAACTCATGAGCGATGCATTGTGGACCGCGAGGATATTCAACTCCAAGCTTGCCGAGTTTCTCTCTGCATCAATAGTCCATGATCCTCGGAAGCTGTCGATCCAAAAAGGATTGATCTCAATGGAACCTATGCCTTGATATCCACGGCTGCATGGATACTTTCGAATCCAAGGCTTACTCTGCCAGATTTGCTCGGCTGAAGCCTGTAGCGTCTCGCCTAGTAAAGCGAGTAAAAAACATGACCTAAAGATACTGCAGGAGTTTTTCGAAGGCATAGCAAACGCTCATGGCTTCTCTTAGAAGAACATACTTCAGTTTAATGAAGGTCAATGAGCATAAGAAAAAGTTGGTTTGCTTTGTTTCGTAAGCAGTCGTCGCGTCAAAGTTTTGGGGTCCCCATAAAAGGGGCTACTATCAGCCAATGGTGAAGCGCAGTTGGTGAAAAGCTTAATTTTATTTTAAGATATAGTTAGACCTTGCTACTAGAAGGTCCTGATAAGCTACAGAAAATGATACTTAAGGTAATAGCAATTAATTAAAAAAGATCTATAATCATTCCAGATGTTGAGATTTGTATGGACGGGGAGCAAAAACGTGTGACTTTGGGTAATAGGGCTTGGCAATTGATCATGCCAGGCTCTTACGCAGCAATTCAAGACTTTATCAGATTGGACAAGACAGAAGCAGAAGGACTTTTCGCATAGCTTAATAACACATTAGTACTTGTTAACCACTTTTGCAACCTATGCGTGCATTCTGGCTCTGTAAACGAGGAGTTGTGGACTCTGCTGGTGGACTAATAACAGCTATTCGTGATGCTGCAGACGTAATCTAGCTGCCTTTCTCTGTCACAGAGAATGCTACATATTATGATAACGTAATCTATAGCAGAGTACTGTAGCGTCTACCTGAATAGTCTTTTCATAGTCAGGGGTTCTGCAGGGGATGTTGGGTGCTCTCGCTACTCTTGCAGGCATGCAATTCACTATTTAACCACAGTAAGATAACTTAGTGTCCTTCTTCTCGAAGTTCTCTCCGCTTCTCTCGTTCCCTATTCTCGCCCCCCCCCCCCC
>JAAQPG010000986.1:0-12189 GCA_013186905.1 Fusarium udum | reverse complement strand
TTAATATATTAACTATTAAAAAAACAAGTAAGTAGTATATAAAAGTAGAGTAAGAATATAGCAAGCAGTTAGAATAATACTAAGACTATATATTATATTATATATAATAGCAGTTACAGAAGAGATAAACTAGAATAGATATAATGATAGAAACTTTACATAGGAAATTAGTTTATTCTTATAGTTTCTTAACTGTAAAAGGAGCAATAGAACAAGGAGTCGCGAAGCCCGTACCATCCTGACCTAATTGAATACCTTCACACCACCATTGCCCATTGCAATTGGAGCCAGAGGCACATCCCGTCCTTGTCATCAGTCGCCAGCATGCCATGAACACGTCAGGCATCTGCTCTGTTGCCTCCCCTTCGCCAAATGTGACAATATCTCGATCTAATTGCATGCAGGTTGGTCGCTCCGGTCTTGCCAACTGCAACTCTCCAAAACGAACTGGGCGGACCTTCGAAGAGCCGGTTCAGGGGTAGGTCCTTGATGGGCGAGCCATTGGCCACACAGAAGCTATTAATGCAGCCCAGAAGTTCTCGGGGCCCCAGCTTTACCGGCCTGCATTAGTATAACAAGGCGGCCTGGCCAAGGACGGCTGGGTGGGCTAGGACATATCGGTATGCACAGGGCAAGGCCTGTAGACACGATGGTATCAGTATGGCTTATGGCTAAAGGATAATCAACTACTCAGGCTACAATATTCTCAAGATGGCTTCCGTTATATGAACGTTTTATTCCTGGTCAGAAATGGTTGCTCTAGGGTCTCAGTATTATTAGACTATTCGACTATTACGCAGGTCAGTAGAGCCAACCCGTCATACCCCAGACAGCAAGATCAATTGCCCTATCTCCTCCCAAATACCATAGTGCTCTCCATTTGTAATCTATACGTAGCTAGGATTTGTTGCAGTCTTAGCAGATCATGTACTACATATGAGTTGAACAGTGAAGCTGCAGCACGAAACGGGTTTTATTAGTTGGCCAATCGGGGCATCTGTTTCGGCAACCAATCCCCTGCTTACGCTAACTCTTGGCGATTCATCCCCACTCTCGTGATTCATGAAATTGGTATTAAGGCTTTCTACATCCCTGCAAATTCCCATAGCCGCAGAAGTCAGCCCCGGCAAATTCCCATTAAGCCCACAGAGAAACAGAATGCACCCTGCAAATTCCCCGGGTCTATCGTCAGCGGAATGGCTACCTCCCGATAGTAGTATAATGGCATGATGTCATAGGGGATCATGGGGGATCCCCCGTCTGACAAGATCATCTAAGCAACCTGAGATATCTGGCGAGTCTGCTACGGTGCAAAAGAGAAGATAGAGAACTATGACTTTGTCGTATCCTGGGCATATCCATTTATTCATGGTTCTCAGATTTGTGTCCTGTTGGGAGAAAATGGATTTGGGCGATTTGGGCATGAATGCGGTGACCCCCGCAGCACGATGGGTATTTGCGGGAAAACCCACCTGACTGCCGCGATTTTTGCCATAAATTTCCCGTACCGAACCATCGTCATCTTATCCATCACCGACCTGCTGGCCCAAACTTCGCGCAATCAACATTTTCATGACCTCAGGTCCTCCACACTAAACATCATCTAGACGTGCGCGACGATACAAGGCAAAAACATTTATTCACTAGCCGTTCCTACGACGGTGCATGTTCACATGGCAAGTCACAGAAAGTGGAAAATAAAATGATTTTGCTGACGTTTTGATAGGACGTCGATGAGCACGATCTTGACGGAACTGAAGATTTCGCCAATGCTTTGAGCACACCCAACACTATACACGGTACCGGCGAAGCGGTGCTGTGGCGCAAATGCGAGGCGTCTATCATACTCGTTGAATCTGGGGGGTATGGTCCTGTGACGAAGAAGATGTCGAAAAGTCAGGGTTGGTGTATTGTGCCTCGGGGCTACGCACTGTACTGCGTTGGAAGTGGTGGTCAGTTGAAGAAGAAGACCTGATTATTTCTATGTGTACTATCCGAACAGCTTCTCTCTCATCTTCAGCCCGTGTTCCAAACCCAAACTCAAGTTCAATATACCATTGTCTAGAGGATTATCGCTAAAAGATATGGTCACACACCTTGTGGCAGTAATTCCTACACCGAGTTCTGCCTCGCGCACAGGGCTCTTACCTATCGCCTTGACCATATCTGAGCCAAGAACACTATCAATATCACCATCGAGAGAACCCTGGAACTGGAATCCCTGTCTAGCAATCCCTCTTCCTCCGTTCGGTAATATTTGGTGGCGAATACCATCATCCCCAGTGCTTATGTGCACATGGAATAGACGCCAGGTAATGAACGGGATCTCGCTCGCCTTGATAACCAGGCTCATGAGACAGTGAAGTTTAAGACCATGCTTTGTGGCGTGCGGAAAGTCCATCGTAATATTTGCCTTGCCATCCTTCGCGGCTACGGCGCCGCATATGTAGGGAGGGAATAAATCCATAAGGCCTTGAAAAGACCCAAGCGTACATTGCTGCGCTTGTATAAAAGCTGCCGCCGGATCGCCATTGAATTCAAGAGTGCCAGGAGTGTCTGGCACAGTCACTACCGCATCGGTCGGTGGGAGGCCTGCGATAGCAGACCGTAGGCTAGGTATCGTGGTATTGGTATGGGTGGTTGACGCGGTCATCGTGCTATCGGCTGAGGGAAGGCTCGACATCGTGGCATTCGTCGCACAATCAGAAGACTCTTCGTCGCGAGTTTCGTCTATGAGCCCTTCTCATGATGTCAAAATAACCCTCATCGAGTGTTTAAAGTAACTTACTCTGCCGCTTTCGGTTCGCCATCAATGATTCGATTGCCGCCTCGACAGTTTCATGGCACTTGATTCCCGCTATTGCTATCGCGACCTTGGCGCGGTCATCCGTAGACAGGTCATGGAAGGCCTGGAGTGTTTGGTGGTTTGACGTTAGCCTGGGGTGATGGTACTGGTCGCGATTGGCGAGAAAGTACGCAAACCAGGCTTGAAACCCCGCTTTCAAAAAGATTTTTTCGGTGTCACGTTTCGCTTGCTCCTGATCTGTGGCTAACTGTTTCTCGGATCGCAGGGCTGTCAAGGCCTCATCCAGGCCATATGGTGTTTTGGTCCGTGTCCATGGATTTTGGAGTGGAGTTGTGAATAACTTGGACGCGTCTTGGGCGATTTTGTGACATGTGCCTACATTCGACTGGAGTTGCTCGTCGCCCATCTTGCGGGAATTTCCGAAACTTACCACCCTAAAGAAAGGGGGGTTGTTGACGTGGTCAAATTTTGTGGCTTAGGGGAAATTGCAGGGCTTATCAGCTCTGGAAAAGAGCGGAGGGAAATTGCAGGGATCTGTGCTCCTTTATGTTCAGTCGCAGTTTAAAGAAAGGGGGGTTGTTGACGTGGTCAAATTTTGTAACTTAGGGGAAATTGCAAGGATACTGTGCGCCTTTATTTTCGGTCGGCGTGGTAAATTGGAGAATCAGGTAAGCTTTCCTCCACAACAACCCTGTAAAGTCGTCCTCGACGTAATCCTGCCCCACTACGCTGTTCACGGCACATCATTTCCCCGCAAACAAATGCAAAACGCCGTAGCAAGAAGACGAGCATTGGTCATTGCATATGCAAAGATGCAGCGATACGGTCTAGCTCATGTTACCAAGTCGCAACACCTGTATGGTAGACTGCACGCAGGGAGAGGGTCCCCTAGCCAAACATGGCGGGGTTTAGGTTAAGTCATAACAGCGAGTTTGTCGATGCATGTAAACCTGACCAGAGAGCATGGTGCTACGTTGACCACAGTCTCAATGCCACACTATCTATTAGTAGGAGTCGAAGCAGTCGAAGCAGTCGCGGATGCATATAAATATAGACCATACATTCCTCTCCGCCATCTCAGGTCGACCTAGCTACTGCCAATCTCAAACTTACAAAGCCTCACTTTAACAAGCAATAAGCCCCCACACTTCAAAACATTATGTCTGACAGAAGAGGTGGCAAGATTGTCGACCCTAAAGCCATGGACTTCCTAGACGAACAGGGCAAAGAATCCCAACGACGGCGCGAAGAGGCGGCAGAGAAGCGTCGAAAGGAGGAAGAGGCTAAGAAGATGACGGAAGATTCAGGGAAAGATTCCCAGCAACGTCGCGGCAAGGGTTTCATTTGAGAAGCGAAATAACTATAGTATGTCTCAATTACAATTCTTTTACTGACTACTAAAACCGAAACAGTATGCATCGTTCAAGAGTGTTTTTTGAATGCGGATAGGTCAATGCCCTTCTGAGAGCTCAGTCTTAGTTAGAATCAAACAGGGCGTTTATCTGCATTGCAAAGAAGTTATTTCATCTTGCCAATGATGACAATAGAAGCTATGTTCTTAGCCTCTATAGTTGAATTGAAACCTGTATTGAATCTTATTGTAATATGGTGCCTTACTATGATTTGTTTTCAAAATAATACTTACCTGTTACTCCGCAGTCTTCTCAGTAATGATCAGTACTCTAAATTAACCGACGTTCGAAACGCTGTCCCTTTAGCTGGTACATCCCTGAGGGTGGTCCACAAGCAGGGTTCCAACCAATGAGAAGATCTCAATTAGATAGTACTTTGTATCATATGGCGATACCTGCAAATATTAAGTATCGATGGTACAAGCTTCAAGGTAAGCGTTCGGTGAGCTTGGGATCAAAGTGGAGAAAAGAACTTGCCTAAGTTATATTTAATGGTCCTCCTCCCTTCCAGGCTTCTCCTCAAGTACCAAACATTCACGACGCTATCCATATCACAGTTATTTGATCTAACGCAACATTTTCTCCAGTTTTTATTCTTTTGATTCATATTTGTTACAAAATGGCACCCTATGATTTCATCGCTCAACGAGATATTCGGGACGAACGATTGGCGTTTGCTCGCAAGCTAATCGATGCGACTGATGCTATTGTGTTATTCATTGACGAGGAACTGGGATGGAATGGGACGGCGAAACACGTCGAATTTTTCAAGGGCTCATTCAATTTCAGCCTACGTGTGAAACGAGGCGAAAGCGGTGAGCATGTCGTTATTCGTTTCCCGGTACCAGGAAACATATATGGGCCGTGGAGAGATGAGAAAGTCAAAAACGAGGTGATGGCCATGAAGTTCATCCGCGAACACACCAGCATACCCGTACCCATAGTGCGTCACTGGGGCGTTACGGAGAAGAGCCCGCAGCAGTTGGGACCGTTCATCATCATGGATTTCATTGAGGGGGACGACCTGAGCGATCTTCTGCAACAGCCCACTGAGAACAAAGAAGATGATATCGTTCTAGACCCAAACATTGATGACGAAAAACTCGATTTCATCTATGACCAGATCGCTGGCTTTATGCTGGAGCTCTCACGCCTGAGTTTCTCGCGTATTGGTGCTATCTCCCAAGATGCTATATCGGGCCAGTGGGCTGTCAATGGACGACCCCTGACGTACGATATGAATGAAGTCGTTACACTTGGTGACTATCCTGCCGACCAGTTCGCTACAATGTCATCGTTTGACCGCGCCAGTGATTTCTTCTTGGGGCGCGCACAGTCCTTCCAGATACATCTCGAGACGCAGCGCAACGTTGCTGGCGATGATGAAGATCTTGCTTGGAAGCAGTACGTTGCGCGCCACTGCTTTGCCGAGCTGATTTCTACTCACGGCATCGAAGGCGACGAGGGGCCCTTCCAGCTCTTTTGTGACGATTTGAGGCCTACCAACATGCTTGTGAATCCCGAAACGCTTCAGATCACCGCGGTACTCGACCTCGAGTTTACCAACGCCATGCCAGCCCAGTTCGCCAACGACCTGCCTTGGTGGCTATTGCTCAAGCATCCAGCCGTCTGGGTCAGCGATGGCAAATTGCAAGAGTTTTTAGACCTCTTTGCACCACGGAAGGAGCAATTTCTCCGCGCGATGAAACGAGCCGAGACCAGGTCGCCGCCAGTAACTGGAGAGATAGCCCTTTCGGATCGTATGCGGGATTCATGGGAAAATGGGCGATTCTGGTTCAACATGGCATCGCGGTGCAGTTTCGACGTAGATGAAATATACTGGGCGACTCTACATAAAGAGGGCCTGAGCGAGATGTCAGAAAGGACAACGCCCACCAAGAAGGTGGCATTTTTAAAGCGGAAGAAGGATCAGTTCGATGCTTACCGTATAGAGAAGGAAAGTGATGAGCGCTTCGCTAAATAGTACCTATAGCAAATTGGAATTGGAGTAGACGCAAGTTGGAATGAGGAGAGAACGGGCTGGTCCGTGTTTCCCGGCCTCGTATAATATTGTTACTTTTTCCGCAAATACTTATGATGCCCCCACCCCGTTCTGTTTCCTCCGCGCCATGGCTCAACTTCGTCTCCAGGAAGTCGAATATTGTAGATAGAGCAGCGCGGCTGCCACCATTGCGGCTCCGGTTTGTGGCAAACAACAATTCCTAGGCAGGGATAAGGCTTATATGGTTGGCTGTCGTTATACTACGAGTCTATAACGCATCTCTTAGCCAGTTGTATTTTTCCAACGTCATTGATGTAGTCCAGGTTCGCTAGAATCGATTACAAATTCGTCGCCATAGCTTCAGCCAAGATAGCAAACCCAAGGTTGCTATGATAATGCTACTCCTCAGAGTAGCCAAGAGGGTTGATGTGCCCAGGAGCACGAGTTAAGGGATTCAAGAAAATTATAATGTCCGCTTTTATTAATATATATTAGCTTTGTCTGGAGTGATGTAATATAAATCTATGATGCTATCCCTCTGCCAGTACCTGAGGATCTTTTTCGGCTTCTTGAAGGATCTCCCTCATCCAAGTGTATAGCTCGCTATTCTGCCGCTCCCACCTTCCGCCATTCGGAAACACTACTTTGCGGAGCCTATTGATCCATGGGATCAACGGCTGATAATATGACGTAAAATTTCCGTCTATAATCCTCCGGAAATCGCCTTCATTGCTAACCACGCCTGTTTTAGAGATTGCCAGTTCCTCCGTATCCATAAAATTCCACTTATCAAATCTTGGAACAGCTCTGTCCTTATCTGGTCCATCGTAATGGATGCATATCCAAAACAGGACCCAGAAGAATGACTCGAGATCATGCATGAAGGAATGCTGCTCGCCTAGTAGCGCCCCGATTGCCATGAAAGCCCTTGTTCCGGTTTTCCCCTTCGCTCCTGACGCAGCCTTTCGTGATTCTTTAATAGCCAGATCAAGGTCAATCAAGAAGGCAGGCCACGAGGGATTATCATCATTCTCGTTGATCATAAGATTGTTGACCGAGATGTCTCTATGAAGCAAGCCTGCCTTGTGCAAAGACTCGTGTCCCTCAATGCAGCGCTCGAACGCAGCAAGTAGAGCTGATCGGGAGCTCGCCTTGTAGATAGGCATACCATAGTCTTGGAGGATGATACGCCGATGTACCCGATTTGGTAGTGTACTGGTGCCTTTTGTTGGAGACACAGAGCATGATCGCTTACTAGAAGGAAGAGGGGCGCCGGTTTGGCTAGATGACCGCTTCCTGCTGGTGCTGGCGGTGCTGCGTCCTTCTCTTGATAAAGCAGATGCGATGTTTCGCGGTGCTGGGCGCACTGGGCGGTAGTTCACGGCTTTCTTGATATCCAGACCACGCCGAGTATTGCTCTGAATGTCATCGTCCATGCCACATATCTGGACTACCTCATGGTGATAATACCGAGCCACATTGATAACTCCTTTATTAGTCGCTTCGCGTAACAGGTCGCCTTCCTCAACGCGCTCTGGGTATTGCCATGAATCCTTGATCACAAGCAGCATATTTGGCTGCCTTTCCGGATGAGCTTTCCAACATGTCGTTGCTCGACCAGCTATGCAGCGCGCCCGCTGCATCACTTCGTCGATAATAATTCGCTCAGTCGAACCGTTCCGGTTGATCTCGATGAATCGCTCCTGGTTTTCTGACTTGATCGTCGGATCAAATCCAAGTTCCTCCTCGTTCATCCGAAGAAAGCCAAGAATCGTGAACACAAACTGGAGCCCATCGTCATTGATGTTGAACTGTTCGGATGCGATCCCCCCGAGTCGATCAAACACCCAAATTCTCATGAGAGATCCACAGATAGTGAAGCCCAGGACGAAGCGGCGGGTGTCCTGCGCTGCGAGCACTTCCCTCGCGTACCTCCCAAGATCAAGCCAGGCCTCTGAAGCTTTATCAGCCGAAGGGTTGCTCTTGAGCTCTCCTGGCACGAGGATCTGGGACCAGTGACACCTTGAGTCCTTCCCAGCTCGAGGATCATTCACAAACCCAACGTCCATTTTTCGTTTCCCCACAGAGCCGTCAATGGGTTCGTTAGGCTTTGCCAATGGCCTTCGTCGATGTTGATGCGTCGAAATGGACTTTTGGCCGTCTGCAAATGTCGCCAGTTTCTCGCTGAAGTCAGCAAACCAGCTCAGAACATCATCCTGGTTCGCATCTTTGGGCCATCCCTTCCAACCGTTCTCAAAGAGTGGATCACTACCTTCGAGGCATTGCTCGAAGAACGCCTGGGCCGCTGTCTGAAGGTCGGCCACGCCCCCAAAGTATGTGCTGTGAAAATTGCGGAGCCCAACATACATAGGGCCAAGCTCCTCCTTTAGCACATCGTCCACATATTTGCGGTGTTCGGACGAGTTCGCGAAGCTGCTGGTATTGCGCAGCCATGGAGTCTGTTGGATGGAAGAAGCTACCTGTCGGGGAGGCGGGGTGGATTCGGTGACGGCGTTGTAGAGTTCATCCCAGATTAGGGCATCATCTGGTTCATCGACGAGGGCTGATTTCAGGAGAGGTTTGACGCGATCGAAGTCAAAGTCGGCAGAGGCGGCAGTAGAAACAAGTCTTAGGAGATCGCTTCGGAGGGTGCCACGACCTGTCTTCGAAGGTAAGAGACGGGTGGCAGGAAGAATTTGAAGTGCCGATAGAAGACTGGACGCAAGATCCTGTACATCTTTATATTGGTTAGAAGAGCGCCTCAAGGAAATTGTTCTGCCGTACCTTCATGTTCAAGCTGGTCTAGGGCATCTGGAATGCAGGAGAGATGTGCCCTTTCGCATATCGAATTGAAAGAACCGCGAAAGGCGTCAATACCATTCCCAATAGGGTTGTCCTCGATGATCTTAGACTGCGGTTGATTCCCCATGGTGGATGGGAACAAGAAGTCGCGTTCGTCGCATGTCCCTTCGCGTAGAAAGGATTCTGGCCAGCAACCCAGTCGCCTGGCTGGGTTACTGCCGGGAAAATTTTGTTCCATGCGTCTTAGTCATCGGACGCGCTCAGACGCTGGTGACAGATCAAAATTCTTTCTTCACTTGGCTGGCCACGACCAGAGCGGGCAAAGCAATGGGCACCAAAGTTGTCGCAGGCTAGGGATCCAAAGACCAGAAGTCAGAAAAACAATGCTGTGGGCCCTATGAGGCGTATCCTCCCAGGCGGAATAAATTCATTCATACACCATTCAAGTGTCGCAGGGTAGGCGCAGGCACCAACCAGTACGATTTGGCAATTAATGTCACGTGCATCTCCCAGAATTGAACACTACCACGCCACCGACCTGCACTGATCACCCGCAGCTCGATTCTCCACTCAGAGATCCCTCTTTCGGTCTTGCATGTAAAATCCTCATCTGAAACGTTTGCCACACTCAAGCCACCCTGCATCTCATTACGACGTGGGGTCTTTTGCGGTTTGCGATGTCAAGGTACGTCTTGCACTCACGTTTCTGGTACCCCAATCAGACTCATCGTTTGTGTTTCTATCCTCTAGTGATAGCGAGTCCGAGGCGAGGCACCTCGAGAATGGTTGCTGGATCTATGGTTGCTTCTATGGCTCGTGGAAGCGCGGTAAATATGTATTTCCTATTGACTCTGTAAGCTTATATTAATCATTAAAGGTCCAATGGCACCCTGACTGATACCGCCCAGGAGGAGTTAGAGCTACTTGACATATTCCATAAATGTTTTCTCGTGGCACGAGGCGAGCCTTTTAGTGCTCCTATTACGCGATATTCACCTAAAATCATAGATCTTGGCACAGGAATAGGCATTTGGCCTATTAGTTTAGCTAAAGAGTACATTTATTACCTGAAAATTCTAGGTAATAGAAATTAACTTATATAAGAAAGTTACTTATTTGATACCTAAATTATAGCTATAGACTTGAATTAGGTTTAGCCTGCCTTATAAGACTTAAGGAATATTAATTTTATAGATAGTTAATTAATATGCTTTAGGATTTTAAGAGGAGTAACTTTAAAATAATTTAATATAGAAGAACTAATATAGGCTTTGCTATTAATAGACTGTAATTTAGTCTATATATGTATATTACTTAGAAGTATATAGATGGATTTATAGCTACAAATTTATAGTAATATCTTTAAGTAAGTCTAATACTATAAGCTTAGCTAGGACTAATATATAAGAAGGCATTTAGCTTTAGGCTATAGCTATATTAAATATGTAGAGATTGATTAGACCTCTAGGTAGCAAGGTAATAGCTAGCCTAAAAACTTATCTTTTTAAAGATAGTTAGAGCTTTTTCTTTCTAGTATAAACAAGTCTAATTATAGTGCTAGAGTTATACCTATAAAGATGTAATAATTAATTAAGGCTATAGGGTTTACTAATATTAAGTAAGAGATTATTTAAGCTTTTGTTTATCCTTAGACTAGTAATTTATATAAATAGGATATCACTTACTAGTTTAACCTTACCCTAAGCTGCAGTCTTGAAATGCTAAGTATAATGCTGCTAATAGAGAAGCAGAGACTGATATATAAAGAAGTTTATAAACTCTATACCTAGGCTAGAGAGGAGATCTATATTCTATAGAATTACATGTTTTGCAATATATAAGCTTTTAGGTTGGCTGGCCTACTAAGTTAAATGGCAATACTGATTGTATCTTAGACATGTTTGGATGGCGCGAAAGCCGGAAGGGTGTTTATCTATTGCACATATTGGGTAGATAGAAACCGTTTATTGTACTTTTAACGCCGAAATTAATTAAATGGCGGTTATCGTCATCAGCATTGTCAAAGATCGTGGCGTATTTGCTCTGCCAGGCGGCTCACAATCTCACGCAGGCCCTACTATACTGCAGCAATCTCTAGAGGCCCTGATACTCGCCTATAAAGATAGCACCTGGATTATAACAGCAGGGAAAGACTTGCTCTAGCTGCCTCCTAAATGCTGCAATAGAAAGTAGCTGTTTCAGGAAGCACAGTTATCATAGGATGCCAGTCAGGAAGAGTTGTGTTATTAAGGATTTCTATGGCAGATGTGGGGGTACTAAGAAGATAATGGTGGACTGGATTATAATAGATCCTTGGAAGTTGTTTTATCACGTAAAGGCAGAGATCATTACAGTAAAAATAACAGTACTTATCGGTCGTCTGGCCACTGACTCTGGCGTCTGTTGCTGTAGGATAACGAATTTGGCTTTCTGTCGTCCGTTGTCAGCATAGCGATATGGATGGGTATGCTGGAATAAGAGATAAGCTTATTCTGGATGCATGACATATAGTAGTAGAATATAAGATGAAATATGCTGACTTTGCTGCAGCTATAAACTGCCATTTTGGATGACGGTAAGCGGCAATGGCAGCCCTTACAAGGAGGTGGGGCATGTAATTACAATATTCATATAGCCTATACGCACTAAGCTTAGCCACACTAGCTCCACTGTAGACTATGCTTAGACACTTTCTATAGAAAGTCAGGCGGCCTCTGATTTTGGCTAGGACTGTATATGTTAATAAACTTCCCTAATGAAATAAGATAAAACTAATTTCTAGTCAGTTAAACAGGGGGCCTAAAACTTAGGCAAAATAGGCTTAATTCCTACTTTTAGAACTAAGATTCTATAACTCTAAAAAGTAGGGGCTATTAGGACTTATAAAATTATCTCTTAACCTCTATTATTTATTATTAATAAAAAAAAGTAAATTAGCAATTACTTTTACTAGTTTATAAAAAATATCTACTAACTAATCTTATCTAGATAATTAAGCCTAATAAGAAGAACTAGTAAAAGTTTATAAAAAAAAGAAAATAAGAAATTATATTACTTTCCTATTAGTAATATTATAAAGTGAAGTAAAGTCTATACTTACTAGAGTTAGAGTATCTAATAAATTCTACCTTACTCTTATAATTAATAATATGCCTAAGATCTATTAA
>JAAQPG010000985.1:0-13435 GCA_013186905.1 Fusarium udum | reverse complement strand
ATATTTAAACTAGGTCTTGAAATAAACTTTTCACTTATAAGGCCTGAAGATTATAATAAACCCTTTAATACTAAATATCAAATTAAGAACCTAAAACTAATTTCCAGACCTACTTTATTTTAGACTGATACTAGCTATATAACATTTAACTGTCACTTACCATTTGTCTTAGGTCTGCCAGAGTTATAATCTTAGGTCTGGAAATGCCAAGATGTCGCCCCCAAAGACCCTAGTTGTTGGCTTTGCTGGTACTATTAAGATTGACGGCGAGACAGCGACGCATCGAACACTTGAAAGAAAATTCCGGGATTTGGAACCGGATTATACACCTTATAGACGTTCTAAGCACAATGGGCGCGTAGTTGATATCTTAGTCGCCAGTGATTATGCTGTTGAAAGGCGAACAGAGGCCGTGCAAAAAGTCATCGATGCTGGAGGCACAATTGTGAAACCGATGTGGGCCGAAGAGTTACTACTTGGCAACGACCCGGCCGTGGAAGATTATTACCAAGATATATACGAGACTGACGAGGAGATGGCAGACTACCAGTCAGTCGATTCAGGAAATTCAGGAGATGAAGTAGAACCGGATCGAAGATCAAGACCTATTGACGATGAGTTCACTGACAGCCGGAGACGGCATTCAATTCAACCGCCCCAGACTCCTCAGAGAGGGTCGAGGCGAAACGCAGAGCCGAGGATCCTCTCGAATTCAAGTAGGAGACAACGCTCAAGTCAATGGTCCAGTGAGCGCCGGATTCCTAGAAAGACAGTACGACTGCCTGACGAGGAGTTGAGCTCCAGTCGAAGACGGCGGTCAAGCCAACGGCTATTGGATTTTGAAACTCCCAGCAGGGGGGCTCGGATGAGATCAGAGACTGTCGAAAGAACACATAGTAGCTAGAAAAAAACGACGCGCAGCCAACCGATAACAACAACCCCTCCAACTGATCTTAGGAACAGTAGAGACAAGAGAGGGTCCCAGAGACATCTTAGTCACCCCTCAAACAGTGCCACCCCACGCCATGGACCTTCAAGGTCAAGAGGATATAATCGCAGAAGAGACTATAACGACGAGGATGTAGTCGACATAGATGATGGGACAGAGTCGGGAGATACCGAGTCACAGGCGTCAGACTCAGACAATGAAGAAGGGTCGTCAGAAAGGAGTGATTCGGAATCCAACCATTCCATTTCTTCCGATGATACTGGTGCCAATCGAAAACTGGCTAGAAAAAGGACAATGGGGCCACCACAGGATCGCGTCGACGGCCTTGCAGATTTGTTGCACATGAATAGGCATCCCGACGGCAAGACAAACGAATGCAGATTAAAAATTGACTGCATAATGCCTCGAGGGGGTATCCGTGTTATTGACACTGGTAGAATGATGGACATTGAAAAGGCGTGGGTCATACCAGGGAAGCAGTATGCCGCTGCGAAGGAGCGCTTTCTCCAATCTGGAGGCAGACAGATGCGGAGCAGGCCAGGGAGTGAAATAGCCGATCTCAACATCTACGACTTGGATTTTAAGAACGTTGCAGTTGCAAAGGATGGCTCGGTGAGCATAATCGCAGCAAGGAAAGAGGAAAAGTCATGGTCACTCTTTACAGCGACCGAGTTTCGATCTGCGTTCACTAAAGCCGTCGCAGACCCCTTCTTGAACTACCTTAGAGAAAGAGCGGGACAGAAGCCGTTACCGGTCAAGACTTTCCGACGGAGACGTCAAGATCCAGGTGACGATGAAACTCAACATGAAATTAGGGACGAATACGAGAGACGACTGAATCTAGAAGCCCCAAAAGCGAAAGGTGCAAGGAGTACAGCTCGCCCAGAGACAGTTTCGAGGAGAACTGGCAAGCAACAACGAGTGTCGGGAAGGGACAGTGGGACAGAAGAGAGAGCAACGATAAGAAAAAGCGGAAGTCGAAAATCCCGCACGGTAGATCACAGGGGTAAGAGCGGCAGAAGAAGTAAGAGGTAATCTTAGCTACATTTGCAATTGTACAGGAAAATATGTTTGTTCGCGTGTGAAAAGATATCGGAATAGCTATGGTTGATGTGAAGCTTGTTGCTAATAGTGTAAACTAATCGGATGAGGCTGCACCGCATGTTCTCGCTCTGTGCGGTAAATCCGGATGACGCTATCGGGGTCAAGTGCGTCAGCAGAGCTTAAAATAGATCGGGTGTCCGAACGATTGACGCCGGAACGGACCCGTTATCGGCCACAATCACGGAGCGGAGAAGGCTGAAAATAGAAATCGAGGACACCACTACCGGTAAACCGGTGTGCGTCTACAACATCCAGAAATAGTTCAAAGAGATTTTGCACAATGAGTGCATGCAGATCTAATTTTAGCACAAGACTGAAGAAGAAGAAAATTTGCATATAAGTCACCGCACTTGAGTTTTATCGCTGCATTGCACAAATCTTGAGCTATCCATTAAGCATCCAGTATTCACATAACATCATTTCAGACATGAGTCTAGAGTCAAAGCTCCATGGCGTTGATGAATTGTTGGAGGACTGCCTATTCGAGCTTCGATGCCTGCAAAGAGGCGCTAAACTCCTGAGGGACAACATTGAGCACGCCGAATTCATCCTGGCAGAGAATGATGCGGCGGCGACAAGATTCTCAGCTGACTTGGCCTTGTGCATCAGGCGCCTCTCTAAGCAGGTATGATCAGAACCCTGGGAAAAGCTTCATTCGTGGAAGTATCTAATATGGCCAGATACACTTATACAATCAGCCCCCAGATGCACCTTCAACACCAACGGCACCACATTCGTGGAGCGAGGACACTTTCTCAACCGACAAGAAAGTTACGGACGGAGACCAAACACCTACCAAGGCTGCTACAGTTACTTCTGCAGAATTCGATAAGCACGTCACAGAGTTTGTTGATGGAGAGGAAACGAAATAAGTAGGCGATCTATGATGGAAGAACTCTTGTATTGGTTCTAGTTTCGTTCAGTAAATCTACGTATTTGATTGCTTTAGACTATTCTTAAAGTCACAGGCAGTATCTCATACTGATATCAAGGTCAAATAAACCTGATTGTGACTTGGGACGCAGTTGAGCACTTACTCCTCTATACCGATGGCATTATCTTGGGCAATTGTGTGGGTAGCTGGTATACTGCTCAGACTGACTTCGATAAGAGTGTTATTTTAAGTTGATAGACCCCACTGCTGATGGCTCACATCGCGCGCCTCAAGCGTTGAGATAGTACGTGGTCCCAGGAGTTTAATTCACATACTCGAATCTTGAGATCATAGCATATCGACAGAATCGGTTAATTCTCTAATAGAACCTGGTCCCAAAGCACTCTTCAGTCTTTTCTAACTAAAGTACTTGTCAAGAAGCGACACAAACCCCTCCCTTTTTTTAAGCTCTCTGAGTGATATGGCTTTTGGTTGGTATATCTTTGGCGCAGATGAATACACTGGAGGTACATCGGCACCCGATGGCACGAGGGTCGAAGGTAGAGGGAGAGTCTTGCTTTGGCTCCTTTTGGGGCTTTCTGCTTCGGCTGAACTCCCCGGGGTAGTCGAGCTAGGCTCAGAGACTAGAGACTGCGGTTGAGACGAGTTGTTGGTATTGGCGGGCTCATCTTTAAAGTTCTTTGGACCCAGGTATCGAGATTGAGGTATTTCAAGACGACTTAGCGTTTCTACCAATGCAGGGTTGGACTGATAGCCACCCCAGCGACCGTCCTCGTCCTGAATGAGGACAAGGACTTCGCCTCCGTAGTAGTGGAACCAAGTATGAGCCATTTTGCTTATACCAAGTTGGCGATTTCTCATGCCAATCTTAGGATTTCTGTTCTTTTGTAATCGTTGCTTGCGTGACATTTGCTCTGGAAAACACGATGCTTGAATAACAGAAGGTGAGAGTTGGGCGAATATAATAATGAAACTGGAGGGTGAGAAGAGATGCTTTATAGAATTGATGTTGTGGAATTGCGCTACGGAGGACTATGCTAAAAATGGAAATTGTCCTACGGCGATACGCCGCGAAAAATGGTGACCATCCGTGGGATAACAACCGAAAGGGTGGGGACAGGGGGCCGAGTTTAATCGGACTTGCCGACTGAAGCGCCGGCCTAAGATTAAAAACCAGCACCGGACCGTCAAAGAGGTGTGACAGACCTATTTCTCCCGTTGCCTTGGCGCTTATGTGGGCTCACGCTCTCCCTCCGTCAGTCGAGGAGGTTCAGGTTGCCTTACAAACAGTCACAGAGGTTTTAGGAAAGAAACAACATCAATATTGACTGCAAACAATAACAAGACCTAAGCAACGGACTAGCTATATGTAATTATTCCTCCATTTCTTCGAGACTGACATGAATGACCGATTCACCGCTGCCTTCCCTCTCAATGACTAGTACTTCTGACTCCGCATTTTCGCTGTTGATGGTATCCCCACCTTCCTTTTCAATTTTGATCTCTGAATCCTGAATGAGGTCTGTCCGAGGCTCCTTGATTGGAGCGAGACTCACAGGATAAGACCTGATGTTCCAGCATAGGTTACCGAATGCTGTATCATGGGTCGATGATCTCATCATTCTGTCACTCCAGTACTGATCCGCATGCGCTTCCTCCAGCTCTAGAATGGCCTTTGGAAAGCCCACCTGAGAGATCAGTCCTGCAACATCAACACTCCGGTAGGCGAAGTCATCGGCGATCAAAACGCGATGAAGTGAAGCCAGTAAGCGATTCAGAGGCTGCAGCATGTTCTCTCTAGAGCCTGTAGAGAACATATTATGCAAAGCCATCACAAGATTCTGTTTTGCAAATGACTCCCTGTGGGGGAACAGCCTCTGAATACATACCAATGCCATGAGATCCAAAGCCACTTGGCAGGAGGAACTGGCAGAGTCACGTAGACTGCCAGCCGCTCTCCAGAAGATGAGATCCGCAGAGGATAGTATTCTTTTTTGGACCTCTAGGGTCCACTTCCTCATGACATAGCACCAGATGACAAAAACCCGTTCAGAATTTTGAGGTTGAGACAGAGCTGGGCATAGAGAGTTGATGTCATTGTTCATTGACTGGATACTTCTCCAAGCGGGCGTGGTAAAGCCAGCTGTCCATTCATTAGGGAGACTCTGTTTCTTTGTTAGTCTGGAACTGGTATAGAATGCCTTGGTTCTTACGGTGATCAACAGAAAGAGTGGAAGTCTCAGCTTTCTCGTCAGGGTCGTGATTAATCTCAAATCGATTGTGGATCCAAGAAATGCCCGGGAGCGGGATAACTGTCGCATAAGAACATCCAGAGACACTCTGATTTGACGGTTTGCATGCTCTGGTGCTCCAACCAGCTTCGCGAACACCCCGGCGATACGACTTTCGCAGCAGTCATGTTTGATGAGGCTCAATTGTCCAGCATTCTGAGGTCCGCCGATTTGCGTCAGCACATGACGAATCACACCAATGTTCAGAAGAGACGTTCTCGAATCTTGGTAAAGACCATTCAATTCAAGCTCCAGGCTGTCATGAACCGCTGCAATTACTTGATCAGGGGTCATCGACTGGACATGTTTAGCAGTGATGTGATCTGGATCAATGATACTGAGAGCCAAGAACACGACAGCGCGACTGAACTCGTCACGAAGCAATTGAATGCTACTTCCACGACGAGTCGGTATCTTCTTCTGGTTGCTGTCAATTGACGTACAATACAATGCCGGGGATGCACTAACAGGTAAATCAAAAATAAGCAAGAGGTATTCAGTCCAGGGCCTGATGTTGGGGTATCGCTCGAGATAGTATTGTCCAAGTTGGGATCCATGGTTGTAAATACCCCGTCGTATGTTCTCGACGAAATCGCGCAACGCCCTTGAATGTGCTTGCTGGTAGCCAAACTCACTGATGTCTGACACTTTGATCAATGAATCAATTGACACCGGGCGCAAGTCTGGCAGGTCTTGGTATGGATGGGTGATTGGTACATGAGGTGAAACAGCAACTTCAACAAAAGAGGAAGATGAGCTTGGACCGACCACATGACTATTGATACAGAGACATAAGTTCTCAGGGGACACAAAGAAACATCTCCATTTAGCTGTAAGGGAGGTCATGTTGGTAAAAGAGATCTTGTGGTGGGTAATGAGAGTGAATCGCTCGTTACTTATGCTGGTACGTCAATGGCAAATGCTGAAGCGCGGAGGGGGGGGCAATGGGGGGATATTTATATTTTCGAGGAGCAAGCCATCTGTGCTTAACTTCCTGGGAAGTTAGCACAGTCTCGGCCAACCGCTATTCCGGGCCTTGCGCCGGACGTCCGGGGGCGTCAGTGGGGCCGGATCACACCATCACAAATGAGTGGTAATCAGCACTTCTCTTGCCGCCGACGGAGGTCAACGGAGGACGGTGTTGTGTGTGGGGCCGGGTCACAACGCATTAGTGGGCCCCGCTGCTGTTGGGACCGAGTGAACCGTAAGTCCGTGATTGATCTATCTACCATGTACATTTCAAGACCTGCCAACAAGAAGAATTGATTACAAATCTTTCCCTGACACAGACTCTCGTGCTCCTACCCAGCAGCATAGGTCTTTTTGAGGTTCGCAAGAGCCAAGATGAGGGACCACGGCACCATAAAACATCCTTTTGCATATATGACACGAAATTGAGTGGTGGTTCATATAGTGACACCCCAATTCCTCCATGTCTACAAACATTTCCATACATGATGTACACCAGACGTATGATCTGTGACAGTATATCAAATGCATTCTTTGTAAAGTTAGCTTCTTTGTGCAAGGGACATGGTGACTGGCAATGGCACGGGTGAAGCAGGTTTGAGCCTATAAATAAGAGGAACACATACTGATACTGTAAATCCATGGTTGAAGAGCTTTGCAATTTCTTACATTGTTCAGCTCTCGATCCCGACCCGCATGAGCCGAGAAGATCAATGTATAAGTTCTGGTCACTTCCTGAATGCAAGCATAGATGGGCCTCAAAGGCGTTTGATGCTGAGCGCAGAATCACCGTCTCGCATGTTTCTACGAGGCAGTATAAGGAGTTGTGCGTGAAGAAGAGATGACGACTGGTGACGCATTAATAGTATTCTCCGATGAGTTGAAAGACTTACGTCAATTGATGACGGTTTTGCACGTGTCTGGAACATTTTGGGCATTTGATACTCTTCGACGTAGGCATTACCAGCGACATCTCTCCTGCTTTGAAATAACGTGCATACGCATATATCTTTCTCATATGAAGAGATGTTGAATAAAGCAATGGGTTAAAGTCAAAGGCAGAAGATGCTAGCAGATGCCATCGTTGTGTGTCAAAAAAGCCACCGATACATATATCCGCTAACACCTCAAGCGTTTTACATTCCCTAAAATAGTCAGATGGGCTCAGGTCTGGCCTGTCGTTCCGGGACTTACCTGGGGAATACTTTAGCCCTGAGCCAAACAGGAAGCTCCTGGGAAATTCTTGTGTACTGCGTTGTACAAACAATGAGATGATTGACGATAGCTTCATATGCAGTCCTTTGTTTCGATGGGGGAACGATTTTAAGAGAATCGGAAATGGGATAGTAGTGATTTATATTGAAACTGTAGTCGAATAGATCTTGTTGTTGTTTGAGTAATGGGGCAACATCACCGATTCGCGCTCTGGGGAACAAGGGAAGACTTTGTACAAGGCGAGGTAAAGGTGTGAACTTCATACAGGCGAGCAGTCGTTGCCTCTCATAGAATATATTCCAGGCTTGATCTCCGAAAGCCTGCTTGAATATATTCTCATTTGGGAGCGTGATGATCAGCGAGTTGGTATCCTGATATCCCAGATTCCATAGCGTGCTGTTGGCTCAACCGGTTAATACAGATACATTCTCTCACACCCTCCAGTGGCTACGTACAATTTCATAGATTCGATAGAGCACCTTACGAGCTCTTGTTCGACGCCAGAAACGCTGTCTCCGCCATTCCATCTCTTGTAAGCTGTATCGTAATGCATTATGGCCTCTGACGGAGATGCGTTCTGAATAGCGACTAATGCCATCAATAGGTATGCTCGAACAACCGTGGCAGTATTCTGAAACGCTGCATCTTGTGACAGACGTAGGCGCATCGATTCGAGGAGGCCGCTGGTGGGAAACACTACTAGCGAAGGTCTTGCAGTAACACAAAAGAACAAGAAATGGAACCAAGGAGAAAAAAAGTTTTTCGGCGATGGTGAGGGTTGCTCATATTCTTTGGCCAGTTGTGCCACGACGTCTATTGGTATAATGGGATACTCAGATGTGATGATGCTGTGAAAGTCGTTGATGGCACTGGGAAGCCAAATGGGGAGTTGATAAAATACCATTTTCACACGCACTCGGAGGTTTTGTTCTCTCAGGACAACATCCATCCATCCTGCCTGCGGAGGGGGGCAGCCGTTCTTTATAAATGTATGAGGGCACAGTAAAACTACGGTAGGCATCACGGATCAGGGGACCCTAACATGGCCATCCACACCAGAGCCATTGGTAAATCATGGTGGGCGGTCTGTGCTTGTGGAGACATGAGTACAATTGACCTCGATTGAGATACGAACTTCGGAGCCTGCCAGCGGGCTCAAAGATAATGTTATTATTACTCAACCAAGGGTTTTACAGTATACAAGAGTCAAATGTGAGTAACTAAACTTTTTGCCGAGCCCTGAATGGATACATCATCACTTTGAGCTCTTTGTAATCTGGCTGTCGACTCGGTCTCCGCCTGTCTTTTCCGATCTACTTCGATGTTGCCAGCCACCTTGATGAGTATCATCATGATACAAATCAGCCCTTGAGATGAGGCTGGCCACCACGGTATAAAGCATTCGATGACCGTGGATAGAGAAGACGCCACCACTGCAACTGAGAGGGCAAACAGAGTCTTCTTTTGGCCAGTAGTCCGAGTAACCTTCCTCATATACAGCAGTGTAACTAGAGAGTAGACATATGTCACTATTGGAAACGTCCATATGACTTCGATGTTGAAGAAAAGTCGCAAGAAAGCTCCGCCAACACCGAAAAGAGCTGCTTGAAGAATGAAACAGCCATATGTTACCGAAATGTGCACTTGATCCCTCACCGGGTAAATCATCATGGGGTAAATCATATCTAATACCTGCGAACTTGTCAGTAAATCCTACTCTTCAAGAAGAGCTTGACCTACGAGAATCGACCATATCGAGAGCAATGATACCCCCTTCCAGGCAAGGGTCAGCCACCATCGAGCGGTCTTACACTCGCTAAATAAAACAATGGCGAGAACTTCTGCAAAGGCAGTAAAGGATGCTAAGCAAATGAAGACAGCCATGGAAGGTAAGTTTGGCCTCCTACGCCGTAACAGGTATAAATGCGGAATGTAAATGAAGTATATCAGGAATGTCAAGCCTGAAAGAATAGCCACATCGAAAAGCTGGCTCTTATTGGTGTGGGAGTGCATGGTTGACTGAAATTTGGGGGTGACCCTGTAAGTAGCTTGATGGCTTACTGCATGCAGGTTGTGATTTTTGACGAAAGTGCAATTCATGGCAATCACCCCTTTTTGTATCTATTATCTTTCCCAAACCAGAAACATGTTCCCAGGCATTGTTCTTGCCGCGCCTAAGGGGTGTCACACCATGCAGACAGAACAGCGAGCTAATAAGGTAAATGAATGTGAAATGCTTAATACGTCAGAAATCCAGTGGGTATCGTTATGGGCAGGGGGGAGATAGGGGAGATGGACAGTGGGGTGTGTAACAAACAACAGGGGGGAGATAGGGGAGATAAGCACGGCTCGTGTTATCCTCAGCCGGTCGTTTCCGCTCCAATAATTCAAGGGACAATGCAGCGCACAAAACACCCCATGCGACGAAGTCCAATCATAGTTGAATTCTCAGATACGGTTTATGAACTACTAATGCCAGTCAATTTGTTATTTCCTGTCTACCTAGAGCTTATTACCCGCCTTGCACCTGCACTGTCATCTCGCTGCAGGAGTTGATGATCAGATACAAGGTCACTCGCTGATTCCCTTTGGATCCATCGCGATGACATAGTAGTGATCTAAGATGTGGTTAGTAAGTTGCCAGTAAGTTTCGTGGTCTGCTGCATACACATCTTGGAGCCATTTATCTGGAATACATTGTTGATGGCCAAACCATGTTCTCGACAAACGCTGTCGATAAAATCCGGTCTATATTTGAAAGACTTGAAAAGTGGCAGTCTGTACCCCTTCGTGTACTCGAACATGTCTTGCTTTACAGTCGATTTGGCTTCCAGTCCAATGATGTGGTGCGGCTGCGGATGATCCTCAAATGAATTGAATGGCTCCCACTCATTAGCGTGGATCAGTTCCGCTCCTGCACTAATGGACACAACGCTGCGAAAGTTGTCGCACACGAATTTCCGGGCAGGTGGGCCGTAAGCTGCTTCAATCTTGCGCTGATCCTTGGACTCATATCCATCCTGGCTCGCCCAGAGCGCATGGCCCTGTTCGAAGAAAGGCTTCCATCGAGCAAGGTATGGCGAAACCTCATTTGGGCTCTTGTTAAAAAACATACTACCGAGATTCAGAAGGAGACAAGGGGGTATCTTGTGTCTTTGGAAGTATTTCAGACCATCTTCATCACTTCCTCGGAGGCCGACGATGTGGATCATGTCTGCCGAGTAGTCTCCAGCAAGATTAGCCACGTCTCTTTCTAGGGATGGCGAGAAGTCCGTGATTAGGTAGAGGATGGGGTAGAAGATGGCATTCCCGCGGCCCACTCTGCGATCACAAAGTTTATTCAGAAGCCATCTTGATTTGTGGAAATCGCTATTAATAGATTAGCACCACTCGTCTTATTCATCTTGGGGTCATACCCTGGCCCAAGTTCCCATATGGTACCCTTCTCTTCGCAGCGTGTGAACAATTGCTCGCTGCATCTCTGAAGAATTGACATGTCTTCAGAAGTCTGGTAGTACTGAGACTGCGAAGACACTTCCCCCCAACCACCATGTGGACCAACATAGGCAGTGGACTTGGGAACCGGGGCACCGGTCTCAAAAGACTTTAGTGCCTGCTGGTAAATGCCTTTTACGGTACTTTCACCACCAATATCAATGGTTTCGCCGTGGCCAGGAACCCATCCGGGTAGATCACGCGGAGACATGTTGACGAAGGCAAAGATGCGAAAGAAGGCGAAGATGTTGGGCCGTGAAGGATTGTATTGTTATTCCTCACTTGTCCCTCGTTCCATTTTAAAGGTTGAGCCAGAAGTCTCAACGCATGTATCTCGTGAAAACTGTGATGGTAAAGCACTCTGATCCTATCCTGGTACTCGCATATTTTGGTTGAGTAACATTGCTGCTGCATGCATATCCTCAGATAATTGAGCCCATAACAAACCAGCTGCCACGAAAATCATGGCCTACCAGGGTAGCTGAAGGACAATGCTACACTCATGGATTCCTATAGCCTCCCTGGGATGTTTGTCAAGGGACAGCTAGTGGCCCTCGGGACGGGGAAAGCGGAAGGTATGCATGCTTCATCACTCTCGACTGTTCCCCGCTTCTCATCGCCCTATCAAACGTAGCTGAAGCCACGCCATCCCCTTCTTGAAGTGCAAAAGCCTGAGATGTGCATATAGGGCCCCTTGGACACTGATAATCCCTCCAGCCTTGTCTAGTAGCTTACCGAACCAGTTGCAACCACTTCAATCCCTGTCCGATATGTTAGTGAATCAGTTGCAACCAAAACAACCCATGCTGGGGCACCCAACGCTGCTACGGTCGTTCTAAGCCCTGTCCGGTGCTTTAGTATATCAGTTGCAACTATTTCAACCCATGTTGGTCCTGTCCTAAGAAGCCGCCTCAACCATATCACAGTCTTACCCTGACCGAACAGCACATCGTACTTGACGCTCCGTTATCTCTCAATTAGAACTCATTAGCTTTGGCGATGGGTATTACAAACAGCAGACTCGCGGCACGGCATCTCAGAGACGCATGTGATCGAAGCCAGGGACCTTGCATCGATGCGTCTGAGCTCGAAAACCCTGAGGTATGTCTGCCTACTTTCCCGAGGCTTAATGCCGCTGAACTGATGTTAGTTCCTGCAAACTGTCGAGAAACTTTTTCAGGACATGACGAGCGTGAAACTACCCCCTGGTCTCGAGCAAACCCTCCAACAATGGGTATCTCTACAGCCAATTTTCTACGAGAATCCGGACATTGATGCCGCAACACTGTATGAATTAGAAAGCACTCCCAATTTCCTAGTTCGCCAGCTTTCCGGCCGTGGGCTTACTGTCTCTCAAATCTACTTGAAACTAAAAGAATTGTCTTCAGACAAGCTTGGTGCAATGGATTTGGTGACAAAGCGACTTTACCTCTGTCTTTTCTACCGGCTAAAGTTGAACTTCTCCTCAGCATTCTCCGCAAGCGGTCGCAATGATCCTCTAGCAAAGTTTCTCTCATCTCTGCAAATGCAGCCGATCAAAGAAGTTCGAAGTGACTGCTGTGGTTGGGCCAAAAGAGGAAAACGAATGGATGCTCTCGCGCAGCAACATCCTGGTATTTTATTATACGCAAGCCACCTCAACACATTTCAGTAAGTCTTACGCGTTCGTGGTAACTACAAACCCCCCTAATTACCAGACAAGGCTAGAGGTTCAAAAACCCATCTCTGAGCTGTTGGCTGCTGCAAATCAGAGTCTGCAGGCTTCACCAATTGTTGAGCGCTACGATAATGCAATAGATGCAGTATACTCTTCATTGGATATACTTGTGAAACAATCCATGAGGGAACTGCAACAGCTTCATTCTAGGCCTCCGGACAATAGACGAGTACACGTGGACAAGCTTATCGCAAACGTCGTCCCCTGTCAACCCTTACTTGATGCATCAGCGAATATAGAGCAAGTCACTTCTATGTATACGTATCCTGCATTATTTGCGGGCCAGTCTTCTGACGCCTTCTTGTTTCCGCCGCAAGCAACGTGGAACAGTCTTGATTCCGACCCAGCACTTAGTCAGATACAGTACCAAGGGAATTTGGTAGACAGACAGATTCATTTCCAGAGCAACGCTCAAACAGACACTTGACCTTGTTTAAGATTAACGACTGTCGATGTCACAATCTCAAGCAGTCTAAAGCAACTTTGCCCTGGTAATGTATCCTTTAGCTCTACTAGCGCTTAGATACAAAATGTAACTCATCTCATGATCCCTCAGCCCCCTGATCTCCGCCCTTTCCGCAGTATTCTTTTTCGGTTACTGTTGTACCTGGTATGTCTTTCCATTCTTTATTCTGTGACTCCTCGCCTGCTTTGCTCTCATGATCAGAGGCAGAAGCATTCCCATGGTTTGGGGAATTGGGGGGGGGCGGAGGGGGAGCCGCGTCGTCCATGTGTTTCTCTGGGGCATTGAAATTCTGCAGAAGGCGTTTAGCTCCAGTGGTAGCAGTAGTTGTCAACAA
>JAAQPG010000984.1:0-23226 GCA_013186905.1 Fusarium udum | reverse complement strand
CACCGTACCTGCAGTTACTGGATTCTGTATGGATCGTCACTGGCTGCTGGACTCTGTTGGCACTGGCGTCTCACTTCTGGTCTCAACTCCGCCACTGCCCAAGCTCACGACATTAACAGGAGAATCGCAACAAATCACAACATAGGATCAGCAATTGCCGAATCACAGACGGATAGGACGCCCTAGAAGTGCACCGAGCTATCGTCATAATACCACGTTAAGTCCTAGCAAGATTGCCCATGGCTTGTGTGGTGCGGTGCGGCGTACTCAGTGGTTGCTTGCAGGACCACGAGCGTCAGACCCCTGCTCATTTGTGTCCGTCAACTCATATCCATGATATTTTTGCCTGTCTCTGAGACTCCGCCTGGGACAAGGTCACCCCAGTCACGACTCTCCACTACAAGCTCGTGTCATACGTCTCGTCCCCCGGTGCTGCATTTGCTCTCTTCTCTCTCATTTCTCCTGGATCATCTGCTTTGCTTTGCTTTTGTCTACTCTTTTTCCCGCGCTTGTCTCTGCCACACCCATTCCAGGCCTCGCAACACCGTCTGGTACGATCACGTCGAGGTTCACTGCCAATCGTCGGACTCCCTCCTTTTACCTATAGCGCCAAATTGCACGCTTGATTTGCATTCCCGTCGTTTGGCTAGAGAGTGATATCGAACAAGCATACGACAGACATCTACCCTCCCGAACCGAACACCTCATCTTTCGCCCTCCAATACGACTGCCACTTCGACTTTTGGAGTAGATCACAGCGATTTCCTCCACGTCGGCGTCTTCTTTTGTCATTCTCGCACCTGTGGTGTTGAGAACTCAGCCACCTTTCCACTCCTTTCGATACCAACACTTTGTCTGCTGCATCCGGCCAGCTCTCCCCAGGCGTCGGGTTCATCATATTGTCGCCACATCCCTTAGCTTCAACTCTGTCTGCTTGCGAATAACTCGATTCATTCCTTACCCGGGACGACTTCTCTTTCAGCGACGTGTGCATTCTCTTAGCCTTCCAAAAGTTGAACTTCGTTTCCGACAGTCTTGACCACCGCTCGCTTCTGACTTGGCCTTCGATTTGATTTGCGACGCGAACACCAACTGACCAACTTTGGAACCCGTCATGCCATCGAAATCATATTAATTTGTTCTCAAGATTGTGATTGACTGGAAACCTTTTTCGCGATGAGTTTACCTGAGCCGCCGTCCTCACTGGACAATGGTTGCTCTGTTGTCCACGACAACACCCTTTATGTTTTTACGCCAACTGCTTTCTTGTCGCTATCGCTTGAGGAGGGTGCAGAATGGAAGAAGTTGAAGATGGGAGAACAAGTTACCGGAGGAGCCTGTGTGGGAACTGAAGCAGCGCTGTTTATCATCGGAGGTGGTGGTGGTCAAGCTGACTACAATGGTCTGCAAAAATACGTTTTCGCCGACAAGAAGTGGGAGACCCTGCCCATTGATGACACAGCCTTCCGAAATTTACAACATCACGGTGCCGCCTATATCAAGAATACCGACCAGATAGTCGTCTCTGGCGGCAGCCAGGACGGCAGAGAAACACCTTCGGATACCTCGCGATACTTCGCCGCCTCAGGACCATATATCCTCCAGAGCGCAGCAGGATCTGCCGCGTCTGTCAATCCCATTCTTTTGGCCTGGTCCGATGCCGAAGTCTGCCTGCTTGGTGGTAGTGACTGGAACACGCAAGTTTTGCTCTTCAACGCCGCAACAAGTTGGAGAACAACGGGTATCACACTGTCCACGCCCGTCGCGGCTTCCAGCAAAGCCATGCTTGTTCAGGGAGACGATGGCTCCAAGAGTCTTTATGTTTTCGATCTCTCAGCCAGTCCCAACAAAGTTCATCGCTATGTTGTTTGGGGTGACAACAACGCACCTGGCCAAAATGCTGTGGATCAAAACGTGAAGCGTGACCTGTCCCTGAAGGACTGGCCTGAATATAACTCGACACTAGCTCCCACCATAGCACGCTCCGATTACTCGATGGCCCAGGACTCGAATGGCAGAGTAGTGTTTGTTGGCGGCAACAAAGATGAGCCTCTCGCCTTCTTTGATATGAAAGAGAACTCCTGGCTTGATGCCTCTAGCATCGTGGGTGACGAGTCACAGAAGATTCTCTCTGCGGAATCTACCACTGGAACCAAGACCAGAACCAGCACCAAGACATCATCGACTGAATCATCCACAAAAACCAAGTCTGTCAGCAGGTCATCGACATTAGTGACGTCGACTACTTCAGCAACAGCCACCGACGACTCATTCTCGTCGGCGACCATCTCTGATTCCAGCTCTGCTACCAACAGTGACATCGCGCCGGTTGGCGGTGCCAATAGTGATGACAAATCTGGTCTTAGTTCCAATGCCATACTGGGTATTACACTGGGCACGATCTTGGGCTTCATTGCTGTGCTCATCGTGATTTTGTTGCTCTTGCGCCGCCGTAAGAAGACCCGCCAACCATCACCTGAGAACACGCAGCCCAGACACAATTTCCCCTCTGATGAGAAAGATCCCATAGGGCTTGGCGGTGGCCCCGTGTCACCTTTCCGCGGTCACCACTCCAACATGTCACAAGATTCATTCTCTTCTATGGCGATTCTGATGGGCCGTGCTGGCAAGAACAAGCCCGGTGTCTCTCGCAAGCTGAGCAACGGTACTAACCGGAGTTCCGTCAGCACTGAACACAAACAACTCAAATCTACCATTGGTAAACCAGTCCTGCAAGAGATGCAACATCCTGTATTACAAGGACAAGACACCCGCGGAGTGGCTTTCGATCCAACTGTTGCCGAGCCTCGACCTCGGAATGGACCTCTCGAGACACAGGACGGTTTGCGAAGGAGCTCTGGCTGGAACCGATACTGGTCAGGCGGTAGTGCTCTTCAGATCCTAGGATTCGGTTCTTCTAAGAGAAACACTGTCGGCTCTGATAGTGACTCGCACTACTCAGATGCGATCCCGCATCGAAACCCTCGCGTTACGCAAGATTCAGCAACTGTGCCCCCTCTGAACTTCGAATTCCGCCCCGAGATGAACCGAGTCAATTCTGGAAGCCCTGTCGTCGCCGAGTATAATAAGAACATTCCTTTCAGAGATGGTGTAGCTGGTAAAATCGAGCGCCCTATCTCAAAAGCATCCTCCGGCTACTCCAGCGGCATACCCGAGAGCGTGAACGAGACATGGGACCCTGATCATAAAGACAAACCCTGGGGTACAGACCGAGCGACTAGCAGCATTTATAACCCAAGCTTTTACTTTGGTGCACCTTTGTCTCCACGGGTCCCACCGCCTCAGACACCCCCATCTGGAGTAAGCACGCAGCCTCAGCTCGCAATGGCCTCGCAGTCATCAGACATGAGCTGGTTGAACCTCGGTGACCGCTCTCGTCAGTAGAGCAGCCGCAGTTTTTATGAACTGATGACGTCTTTAAGTTCTGCATGCACATTGTGAGCTACTGAGATACCCCCATCGTGCTTGGCACACGTACCCCTTACAAGCGAATAGTCGTTTTCAGGTTAAACCCATCGCTTTGAGCACATATCACGCTCTATCACTCTCATTCACTATCTACATCTTGGTGCATGTACATATCGGCACACGCACTTGATCACACTCACTGCTCCTCTCAGACCTAGTGTCTTTCCGAGAGAACCTATTTTCTTTTCTTCTTTTTGATAAAGTATCGCATGAACCGGCATCGGCGTGTGTATCAGCCGGCTTAATCTTGCTCGTATTCATTTGTGTCTTTTTCTTGGCGCCGCTTTCATCCTGTACATTCTAGACGCGGACCCGGGATTGATCGTTATTTCCCGTACCTTTTTTTTTTTTCGATCGTTGTTGTTGTTTCTAATGATACCACCATCTCCTGACGTATGTAATTGGCTAGTGTAGCAAGAAAAGGGACCTGGAGAGGATGATCAAAGATGATGGAGATATTGGATGGGGCCAAAAGAGATGCTGGGTTGAGTTGAGGTTTGATGATGAGAAGGGGACGTGACTGCTGGCCGAGGTTGAGCGGCGGTAGTCAGTTTTGTTAGCTCTTGAGTCATATCTGGATGTGAAGGGAAGCTGGAGGAAGCCAGGGCTGTAAAGCCGAAGTTCCTCAAAACCAAAATATTTGCACAATCTTGTCCATTCTGTCTGTACCTTTATACATGTGACTTGTGTGTTGTTTCAAACACGACTTGGCTGAAGTAAGAATTGGTCATTGAGTTGCATTGTTGAATCTTGTTCGACGGCGAGCTCTGGTGTGACTACATAGCAGCTAGAGTAAGGGCGCTGTTGTGTGATACAATATCATTCTCCATCTTATTCTCGCGGTCACCAACCATCCCCGGCTTTGAGAGTGTCTGTCATCGGCACCTTCGTCATGTCCAGGACCTGACTGATAGGGAATCCATAGTCAGATATTGAACTTGCCGACCAAATGAAGTGAATCTCTGCACACCATTACCAGCATCAGAGTTTGCACAAGCGGCGGGCCGAGCCTTATCTGTATTACTATGACCACGTGCTTCATCAAGCAATTGAAGGTTATTAGTGTATCCTGAATGATGTAACTCGATTCAGGACATGGCCTGATGGAAGTACGAAACGTAGCCCGGGCTTTATTCTGGAAGTGCTCTCCCCCCGGAAGGAAGCTCACGGCACCAAAGTTGGTCAGAAATCATTCCTAGGCACTCACTCAGCAACCTCTCGAACGGATTCCCAATTGCCATTACGCATAGGGACACATCTACGAGGTACGACGCCTTGGGACGTAACTCCATGTAGTGTTGAGCCTCACCCCCAGGTTCACGTGGGGGCATATTAAGCGAGGAGCTCGGTGAGTGTTTCTGGTAAGTTGCCTCGCGGTGGACAAGGGAATAAGAATTTTTGGTAAGTATCATGACATATAACAAGTAGAATCATGGGTCTATGAAGTTGAAAGGTGAGTAGATCTAGATTCAAGGAGTTTTGCTCGTCATGAATCGATGAACGAAAGAGGTAGACTATGTATGTGTTGTGTTTGAACCAGTTGATGAAATGGCTGAGCAAGACCCTTAAGTTCTCATGCCATGCAGTTAGTATATTAACGAAGCGCTAGAGACTGTTGGTAGTACAAGTATCTCGTACAGAGTTGCACCAGTCACCATACCTGTAGGTAGGTAGGTACTAACTATACCCAGTTTGGACGAGCCAGAACATCACAGGAACATGAGAAGTCTCTGGAGGCAGTCGCTTATAGTAACCGCCTTGGTGGTCATTAATAACCTGGGTTTTCGTCCAGTGGGCCCCAGAGCCAAGCGAAGGAGAATGGCGTTTTCAGGGTCTTGTTGGCTCATTGAGTTTGAGAGATTTTCTCAGCCGCTTAGCAGGTGGCTGGCTGTGTTTCTTTGGGATGAGGACTGGACGATTATGAGCCAAAAACTAGGTAGGAAGGGGATCACGTTTGAACCTAGCCTCGGATGCTAATAATTCTTCTGCAAGGCAACGCAAGGCACAGATGATAAAGCTTTCTGCAGATTTCTCCGTACCTATCACTCTTGAGGCAAGACAACCTGAACCTCTGACGTTGAACCAAGGTGTCAAAGATAACCAATCCAAGCTAGGTACTCTACGGAGTAAATCTACTCCGTATAGGTATTAAATTATACTAGAATCTGCTCAAGTCTTTTTGGTATTTAGGATAGAGGTCTTGAGTCTTCTTGCCTCTCCTTGTTATCCCACGGAAGATGTTGCCGAGGGTGAAGGGTGACCCTTGTCGTCGGAGGAGGGTAGTCAGATTGGGGGGGAACCATCCGGAGTAATGTTGACTGTGGAATACGATAGATGAATATGAGTGGATGAAGTTCGATGGAGAGGCTCAACAAGCTTCTTTTGCACTAGGGGAATGATATTGAAGAAGAGTTGGAGAAGCCAAGGTCCACTGCAACACTGAATGAATGAGAGCCGTACAACTCCCGAGAGAATAGGTACCGATGCGAGGAAACCTATATATCGTAGGTAGCTACATACCTAGTATGTTCGTTCTCAAAAGTGAAGATCGGTAATGCCGAAGCTACCTACCATACAGGCAAGTGAGTCCTTGAAGAAGTTGGCTCTGGGCATTGCAAAATTCCATAGATAGAGACATATATGGATCGGAAGAGATGCATTCTAACTAGGTACAAAGGTACATGCCCTGTCCACTGATCAGGCTGTACTGGGTAAGAACCTGGTACCTTACCTACGTACCTACCTTAGACAGAGCCATGAACACATCGGTCGCCCAAACAGAAGCTCAAACATGCCCAGAAACTCGGGGAAGGATGGACCTGACATGGCCCCCATGCAGCAGGGCCAAATTCCAATTCTGGTAGGCGAGTCATAGCCCAGCGATGAGTTTTACAGGGCCTATTACGGAGGAGAAAGTCTGCCCGGTCTCTCGAGCTAACCGGAGCAGTTAAACTAAACACTGGCAACCTTACGCATAGACCAGGCCAGGCGGATATCCACCACTTAGAATTGTCCGCGGGTAGCGTACGTTTCCCCCCAACGAAGAAAAAGATGAAGTTGTGTTGATGTTATCCCAATATAGAAATCCAGAACTCCTAGTAAAACTTCCATGACAAGTGCCAGTAGACCAGACAAAATATCCATTCTTAGACATATATCAAGAACCTTTTCGCTACTAGGTTAAGTACTAGCTGAGTAGGTACCGAAGTATCCCGATTTTCTTCCTTGGAGCCTCTAAGGTAGTTCTAGTGTGAGAGACCATTGCAGAAGAGTCTCGGAACAAGGGACATCCCACGCTGGCGGCAACCACAGGTGTCGCAGAGTCTAGTCACATGAATAAGAGCATGTAAAAACTATAAGAAGTAGTTAGAGTAGAGGTCAAAATGGATGGAAATTATCATGAGAGAAAAGAAAAACAATGAGCAATGCAACCTCAGCTCTAAGTTAGTCCATTATCCCCAAACTCAGTAGTTAGTAGTATCTCAGACATAAAACCCATCCCGTGAGCCATGCTCGTGAAGGTTTTTCTGGCGTCTGGCCCTGGATAACACCAAAGAAATGAACTTGTACACCAACCAGATATGGGCATTGACCCCTGCCATGGAATGACCCTCCCACCATCTCCCTTGACGATATCCTCTAATTGGGGATCCCCAGCTGACAATGTCCTGCAGGAGATGGATGGATGATGGAGGGGACATCCCACTCCCCAAGTACTGGTACTTATTAGATCCCTGCCCTGTATCAAGTCGGTCGATAGATTTCCATGGCGGAATTGACAACTGCTTTTCTCATGGTGGCAGCCCGACAAGAAAGTGAATGAAGAAGAAAAAAATCGACAATCTGGCTCCTCAGGCTCCTCCCCCGCCTGCCCGCCTCGTTCATTAAAAGCACAGGGCAAGAGAATGGTGACCGGCTATTCTCCACCAAAATGGACCGTACGAGAATCCCACTCTGACCTACGGGTAATAAACTCCACTCTGTCGACAAAAAGTCTCTCTACATTCAGCGGCGAGCGGTTTGAAAAGAAAGCAACCTGAACTGCCCGTCGCCCACCCACTTTGGATGAACCTACCTACTTACCTTAGTACTGAAGGTAGTTGTGCTAACGACCAACCACCTTTAGTTTGGACTCTTCGATTTAATTGACCAAGACTTGAATCAGTCCGAGCTTTAACATTGGCTTGTCTCGTCTTTCGTCCGCGTCCACGCTTGCGTCTTCGTTTCTTGGGTTCTTCTCACACAGTTCATTGGCATTCTACAGACTACACCTACATATCCGCACATCGCTTCCAGAACGGTCGACACTCTCCCTGGTACTTTCATCACCTTCTACTATCACTCAGGTCAAATCGTCATCGTGGTCTCTGCTTCCAATTTCGGCCCTATCACAACTCCTTTGCGGCATCGGCATCGGCATCGGCATCGCAAGCTTTCTCGTCTCTGCGCCATTGTCAGATATTTCCATTGCATGTATCTACGCCGATCAGCTGGTTACTCACCGACCAAGTCCGACTGGAACGCATCTTGATACTGTATCTCGACTGTTTATATCCTGTAAATATCTCTCATCACCTTCGCTTGGTGTCAACTTTCTCCGCTTTTGGTGCTGCTTCAACGACTAGTTCCATCTTGTGCAGCCTTGACTGGCGCAATTCACGACTCGCCCGGCTGATCGGATAAACTCACTTGTAATTGCCTCTATTTGGTCAACACCCGCCGCAACCCGGCCATGATGAGTTCGACGGCATGGAACGGGCAGGACCAGACAATGGCCTCGACTGGCGAGGACGACTTTCATCAATTTCTCGACATGAGCAGCATGGGTAGTTTGGGCGATGGCATGCACTTCGACTTCCAATCTTTCCAAGATGGCTCTGCTCAGGGTCTGATGAACCAAGCGCGAGATGCCCCCGACACAATAATGACCGACTCCGATAATCCAGGCCTAATGTCTACACCAAACACGATGCCCATGTCAACGTCTACGGTTCAATCAACCATCCCCGCGCACATGATGACGCCCGCAAGCGATCCCATTTCTAATATCGACGCCCAGATTCAATATCTCCAACAACAAAAGTTCCAGCAGCAGCAGCGCCAGATGCAAGAGCAGCAGGTGGCTTTCTTCCATAATCACAACCACTCAGTGCCCCCTACACCGCAAAGTCTCGAGATGCCCAACAGTGGACAGTTCTATTCACAGGCTGAGCAAATTCCGACATCAGGTGCCTACGATAGAAGTTATCACCAGCGCATGAAGGAGCAAGATGTAAGACTCCAGTCCATCACCAACGCCCGCCTCTACATGTCGTGTTGCTAACTTGGTTCTAGATGGCATTCACGCCTCTCGTTTCCCCCGCAGTTACCCCCTTGGACCCCAACTTCTCCATGGACAGTGGTTATGCTATTCCCAGCGCCTATTTTAGTCCTCTGACTTCACCAGCTCTCCACGCGCAGAATGACCCCTCTACAGTCTACGATCCCCGCCTTAGCAACACCAATAATTCACCAATCGATGTAGATCTTGACAGATCGGCTGCTCCCGTTACCTCGGTTTTGGACTTGCCCAAGAAGCCTACAAGGAAAAAGACCGCAACCAAGACACGGGCAAAGGCTAGCATTCGAAGTTCTTCCATTGTCAAGCCTCAGCGCCGGAAAACAGGCCCCAGTCCGGCCATCGTCTCACATGTGCTCAATGAAGTTGAAGAGAACAATGGCGCCTTTCTTCCTATGCCTGCGACATCTACCGACACCTCGGCAGAGGAGAATTCATCGGTATCCCCTGAGGCCCTCTTGGAGATGCCCCCGCCGCCAATCCCTAATAGGAGATCGACCAGCAAATCGCCATACATCCAAGCGCAGTCGAGCAACCAGCAGACGCCTGTCTCTGGCCCTGTTGATTCGCGTCCAGCTCCAGCTACTCCCGCATCGCTCATGAAACTCCCCGCATCCAGGGCAAGCAAGCAGGCAAATGGGCCTCAAGAACCGGTTGTGTCTGAGCATATTGAATCGCTTGAGTTGCCCGAGTCGGTATCTGGCAAGACTATGACCCCGGTCATCTCGCGCTCTTCCGTGCAGTCTCCTTGTGTAGAACCTATGTCTCGACGAGGATCGAGTTTTCAGCCATTACCATCACCAGTATTCCCTAAGGCTTCGGGATCTGCATCAGCAAGTGCGAGCCCCCAATTGGCTCCCGGTTCGGCAGGCCCATCCGCACGGAAAACTCCTCAGCTCGCGCCTCGGTCGAGCAGGAAAAGGTCGACAGGTTCAGTACATGTTTCGCCTGCACTGTTGCCTCGAATATCCCCTAGCATCAAGCCTCTTCTCCCCGGCACACCGGGTATGACGCCAGCGGAGAGTGCTGCATCGCAATTGCTCATGTCGAAATCCAACTACCAAAATATCCTCGAGGGCAACAAGGTGCCAGGCGTTTCATATCCGAGCGAGCTTTCAACAAATCTCACATCAAAGCGAACGTCGCACAAAATCGCAGAGCAGGGGCGCCGTAACCGAATCAACTCGGCGTTACAGGTCATGGCTGGATTATTGCCTGGTGGAGACAAGACGAATCTTGTGGATGAAGGTGACAAGAAGGATGGAAAACAAGCCAACGCGCAAAACAGCAAGGCTAGTGTTGTCGAAAACGCAATTGTGCACATGAAGAGCCTTGAGAAAGAAAACAGCGATCTGAAGAAAGAGGTCGAAGAACTTAAAATACGACTGGAGGGGCTGCAAGGGTCAACAGATGATAAAGAAAAAGCATGACAAAGAGGATTTGGGTGCATCTAGTTCACCTCATGGTATACACGGGTGTTGAACAGGCGGGAACTTCCCTGGTACATAATTGGACAGGTCTGGTACGTGATGGGGTCAACTCTCTTCGTAATATCCTCAAGGGCGGCAGCGATTTTTGTTTCAGCGTTTTACTTGGGGTGTTGAACGGGGCGGGATACTAGACGGGTGCCTCTGGGCCTAGATGGGCTTGTTGTAGAGTATATTTGTTGAAATCGCTAGATGAGGCAATGGATAACCTAGCAAATGAGGAAGTGCCGGCCTTAGAAGAGTTGTGGAGCATGGAAATACCAGAACTAAATAACAAAGGTCAAGTTAACAAGCACAGTGAGGCGAGACATGGGTCCAAGCTCTGAGATGTCGAGGTGTGAAGTGGTTTGGCTAGGGGTCTAGAGCATTGTTTATTGTTATGTGATATGGATGACTGTTATTGTTGATGATCAAGAACGTCAGTATCTAACTGCTCCATAACCTCCACCACAAGTTTCAAGCTCTCCATGAAGCCGTTGACGGCGACTCGGAGCATTCGATTGGTTGTGGCCCTGTACTGAACCTCGAGAAGCTGGACATCTGCATCGCCACCAGACGGAGAACCCTGTGTTGACGTCGGCGCTGGGACAACGGTGAGCTGTCGCCTAACGAGTGGGGAGAGTTCAGGGTCCACCTGAATGGCGTTGAGGGCGGTTGTGGCCAGCCGAGCGGTGGGAAAGGGGACGTTGAGGACACTGAGAACAAGGGTAGGGGGTCAGCAAAGAGAACGAAAATAACAACAATAACAACAACAGCCAGCCTTTGCCTTAGTAGCAGCCTCAGACTTGGGGTCGTCATCGTCACAGGACAGGGGGGTGGCTTGCATGGAGCAGGGAAATTCGGGATCGGGAATGGCGGCCATGGTTGTGGCGGAAGTGGTCACTGCTTTGGTAACGACTCTCTAATCTCTCTTGGTTGTTGTGATCGATCTAGGTATTCGTGTCCCGATGCTTAAATATTCTGGTCGTGCGGTAGTTTTATAATGACGATACTAGCGTTGGCCTTTTGCCGTGACAAGGAATGGAGATCTAGGCCGAATGTCAAAAGGACAGGAACGTCAACCCCTGATAATTCTTGCGGTTTGTTTGATTCGATAGCGAAGAGGGTCTCTTTTGAGATAATTGAGTTGGATGTGAGTATAAGTGAGAGGATGTGTGTTTAAATGTGAGTGAGGTGAGTTTGTGTGTGACTCTGATCTTGAAGAAAAAGATTGGAGGTTTCTGAAAGATGCGTGGGGATGAGATTGATTGGCCGTGGGGGGATCCATTACAGGAACCGGGCGGTAAATTCTAGACCATTGACGTTGTAGATTTATGACACAGCCACAGAAAAAGCCACAGCCGGGGATAAGTTCAATCACAACAATGACTGCCATGGATGGTAGAATCTGAACACAATCACTTGGATACCCTTGGAACCTGTTGCATTTGTTCCATTTAAGAAATAAGGCCTGCAGTTTTAATTGCAGATACTCCTGGTGTAACACACACTACATTAGCTCATCAAATTCCCCAAGATGTAAGCGTTTATGCTGAGCTATATCTGTTTAGTTTGATATCATAACAAAGTCTACCAAAACAGAACTGATTACCTACTACCTATTTAGGGTAAGGTACTTGGGACATTAAATAGATGCAGTTGGGGAAACGAATATACCTAAGGATATGGCATTCACTACCTTATCTTATGTTTGAACGGCTTTTATTGCCGTGAATAGAAGTCGTGTGAGGAACAACTGGAAGCGCTGGTTGTTTAATACGTACCAAGACCAAGGTCGCATGGGACTTACAGCTGGGACTGGGACTGGGACTGGGGCTGGGCTGGAGCTGGAGCGGAATGGTATGTTGTGGTCCAGGGCCTGGGCCAAGTTAAAAAGTCACTGTTGCTGTTGCTATGGCAATAGCACCAAGTAGCAACCTGTTTCGGGCAGGGGCCAAAAAACAACGACAATCGCCCATACAAAAGAATCGTTAGCCCAGTGTCCAATCTTACATCGACATCGTCAACCAAGAACTTCAATTCTTTCCCTTTCCCCAACTTTGCCTTCTGGCTTTTGGTGCTTTCTCCTGTCCGCGCTGGAGCTGGACTTGAAGACCCCCCTTCTTTAACCTCACCTGTTAACGCCAGCCTCCTCTTACCTTGCCTTTTTAGCTCACTTAAACGCTGCAGCTTCCCGTTGCAATTCGTCCCGGTCACCGCCTGCTCTGGTCATTTGTCGCTTGTCGCATTGAGACATCGCCGCTGCTTCAATTCATTGACTGTGCATATTCTGCTACAATTTGATATCTTCCGACTGCATTCGAAAGCTCCTGCCCTTTTTTTGTTCAGCAACAGCCTCTGGACGGTCCCACTGCCAGCCTCCCTGAATCCTGAAGCCTGAAGCGCAAGTCAATATCAACAACATCCAATAGTAACAACATGGCTCCTTCTACCAGGCAATCGCAAAACATGGCGCAGATAGTCGAGTACATACCAGGTAAATCTTTACTCTCTACAACACATCATTCATACAATGGCCGCTCGGCTTTTCAGGGCTATGTCGCATTGTTATCCTTTTCAGTTTACGCCGCTGCTCAAGGCTACACCTTGCTTCGTCGACATCAATGTTCACAGCATGCTTCTGCCAACATCGTGGCTAAACTATATTTCAGACCGGCTTTACCTTGCCTCCTACGTCCATCCTCCTACGCCAGAGACGCCGTTCCCTTACCCCGAGGAGCCTCAGCCGGCTTCTCCCAAGAAGCGAAGCCAACGAGCTGCTGCCGGTGCGACCCCGCTCGCCGCCAAGTCGAACCGACCCCAGCCATGCTATTTCACTGTCGACGATACTCTCCTGTACAACGCTTTTCACCATGATTTTGGCCCTCTACACATCGGCCACCTCTACCGATTCGCCATCCAATTCCATGATATCCTAGGCGCAAAGCAAAACAAGGACCGCCCCATTGTTTTCTGGAGCGCTGCCGACCCTAGAAGTGAGCCTTCCAGTGTAAATCTGTACGCAGCGCAAGGAAACTAACACCCAAAAACAGGTCGCGCGAACGCCGCTTGTATGCTCGCTTGCTACATGGTCCTCATACAGAACTGGCCTCCCCATCTGGCCCTTGCCCCCATTGCGCAGGTCGATCCTCCTCTGATGCCATTCCGAGACGCGGGTTACAGTCAAGCCGACTATGGCATTAGCGTTCAAGATGTTGTCTATGGTGTGTGGAAGGCCAAGGAGGAAAAGTGCTGCGATCTAGACAACTTCGATCTTGACGAATACGAGCGTTTCGAGAGAGTGGAACATGGTGATTTCAACTGGATCACTCCCCATTTCCTGGCGTTTGCTTCTCCCCAGCACGCGCCGGTTCAGAAAATCACAGAGGGCTCCGATCTGTACCCATTGCTTCCACGGACGCTAGCCGCCGTGGATGCCCATCCCAAGTTGCCAAAGCCCTTCAAGAATGTGCTGAAGCATTTTTCTGAGAAAAACATTGGCCTGGTGGTCCGACTTAACTCTCAACTCTACTCCCCCTCGTACTTTGAGGCACTGGGTATTCAACACCTGGACATGATCTTTGACGATGGCACATGTCCCTCGCTCTCAACTGTCCGCAAGTTCATCAGACTCGCTCACGAGACAATCACTGTCCGTAAGCAGGGAATTGCTGTTCATTGCAAGGCTGGCCTCGGCCGCACAGGCTGTCTGATTGGTGCCTATCTCATTTACCGACACGGTTTCACTGCCAATGAAGTTATCTCGTTCATGCGCTTCATGCGACCAGGCATGGTTGTTGGTCCTCAGCAGCACTGGCTCCATTTGAACCAGGGCACATTCCGCGAATGGTGGGTTGAGGAGAGAATTGAGCGCAGATTCAGGAGGGAGATGGCTGCTGCCAACCCTATTCCCAGCACTCCCATTCGTGCCATGCAAAAGACAACACTTCGGAACGGCCAGGCTTCGACACCCCCCAACCGAAGCCCCTCAAATCGTACTCCGCTGAGTGAAGTCGATCACGACCGCAATAATATTGGGGTCCAGGAAGACTATTTACCAGCTCCTACACCGGGCCAACCGCGAAAGACTGCCAGGGATCGTCATCACCCCTACCAGCGCTCAACTTCCAACGGGCTCGTTGTGGAAGAGCAGCGCACTATTGAGCAAGAAGCTGAGTACATTGCGACGCACAGCCAGGCTCATGGCGGAGAGTCTGACGAGGAGTTGCATTTGCGCATGCGACGTCATCGTAAGGCGACCTCCCAATCACCGGCTCGCAGTGAGAAGACACGCTCGGTCAGCCAGACGACAGCTATCTACACTATCGACAACGATGCGTCACACGACGCTGAGAACATTGGCTCTGTGCGGACGAAGCACGTCGAACGAGTTGCTAGTACCCCTGGCGTCCTGACAAAGGTTCGCGGCAGCAAGCGGCAAGGGGAGTCTCCCCTTCGGGCAAAGGAGTCTGCTGGCATTCGAAAGACCAGCGGCAGAGTAGGCAGCGCCAACCATGGAGTGTCAGTGACGGCAGCTTCGACGGCCCGTAAAGTTTCTGGAGCTTAGAAAGCACCAGCACAGCGAGTCCAGCCGCTTCAGCGTTCTAACGCGAAGCGTAACAGACAATTGTACGATTCTACGTCACGATCATGATTCACGTACGTCACGGGCAATGTTAACGTCTCTCATGCATTGGCGTTTCTGGCTCAGAAGAGGATGACGAGCGGTTTATGTTTGAATGTTAATGATTCTTCTCTCATGCATGATTGCTTACCGAGAAGTGTTTGGCTTTCAGTTAATGTCATTTGGAACTTGCAAGATAATTCTGTTTCTGCAGCATACAAGGATCATTACGGCTACGACTTCGATGGAGTTTGTCGCGGTCAAGGAGAGAGCAACTAGAGAGACGTGAATAATGCATACTATCTCGGATGAGGGAAAGACTGAAGGCATAACGGAGTTCAAATTTGCGATGGCGTACAGGCAGGCAAGGTTGAAATGATTATTGTGGACTTATTTGGTTTGGCATTGCACCGGGTTTTGTTGTTTCTTGATGATAGTCAAAGAGGGGGCAACGAAGAAGAGACGGTAGCGGATTTTCACGACGGTTATATAAGTTTTCAAAGAGCTGAAATACATACATCTCTTACACTGTTCATTCTTTGTGGATTTCTGTCTGGCGATCGACGGTCTAAGCTTCCCATATCCATGATCTATCTATATTGCTTCGTATGCAGTTCATATGAGGTTCACCATCAAGTCCGGATAGCCTCGAGTGCTGTGACAACATCTTCTATTACCTTGCCAGCCTCAGCGCTTGTCATCTCTTCACTCACGGCCAAACACTTGTCCACGACATCGCGATATCGACTACCGACCTTGCTACCCAGACCGGGAACGAGAACCGCACGTAGTACCTTGTCGCGCCATCGACCCGTGGAGTAGTGTGGTTTATGGTATGTTTGAAGAACCTTCCAGAGACCTATTTCGAGGAGGACCAAACCCAGGCTATAGATATCCATGGGCTTGCAGTGAGGAAAGCCTCGCAAGGAAGCTGGGTGTCGGTGAAGCGTAAGGATAGAAGGATTACGGGGCGCGACAGAGAGTGCAGTATCAAGATCTGGTCTTGAAGCATCGAAACCCGTCAGATAAGGGCACTGTATATCTGGTACAAGTGCCCCAGCAGCAGTTGACGAGTGAGCCGATGCTGAAAAGGCTGGAGGGAAGAAGAGAATGTTTGAGCTGCAAAGGCTTTTATGAAGCCAGTCAAGTGAGTGCAGAGACCATAAGGCGACGGCGAGGGTATGTGCCAAACGGACTCGATCATCGAGGTTAGGAGTCTTGAGGTCCGAGCTGGCGATGAGTCCGTGAAGGGTTGAGAAGGACGGCGAGGGCGCTTTGTATACGAGCCCGTATCTGCAACGTGAAGTATCGTCAACGTAGCCTACGCAGTCGATGCTATGAAGGTCAGGGTGGCAATCAGAAGCGGAGTGCATCATGCGAGCAAGATCGTCAAGACGACGCACATGAGCTACACGCTCATCTATATCATCGCGATCATAGTCAACCCACTCAATCACAACATCTCCCGCGCTCTCATGCCGCCCTGTACTTCTCCCGCCATCACCAGCATCCCCACTGAGATCAAGTGCAGCACGGGGTACCTTGAGAGCGAACGTCGGTTTGAATGAGGCCTGGGGTTTGGCGTCTAGGTTGATTCGGAGCTTCTTGAGGTTGGCCGAAGTGGTGAGCTTGGGATAGACGCCGTCTGAGGCTATTTCAAGGAGGGTAAGTTGAGTAACGTCACGCTGCACAGACTCGAGCAGCTGGTTCGTCCAAGCCCGTTGAAACGACGGGAGATGGGAGGTTGGAAAGAGGCGTTCGAGGCCATCGTTAAAGTCTAGAGTCGAGGTTTCCTTCAGCCTTTCTGTTGGACTATTGATTGACTTAGGAAGGGCCTTTTACCTCGCAGGTCCCTTAGCAGGTTTATGAATTTGTCTTTATCTACGAGCAATCAGTTCTGTTTTGATGAATATGACAGATGAGGACTTGAAGAACTCACCTGCTATAACCCATCTTGCTCTTAAACCCATCTCCTTGCCCCAATTCCTTTCACTTGTTACTCTTGAAACACCATTCAAGTCGCGACTCTCATCATCTTTTGATCTCTTTCTTGAAGGCGAAGGCGACTTTCTTGGCTTCGATCCAGTGACTTCCAAGCTGGCTCTCCCCTCGTCAACTAGCCCGTATCTGTTCTTCAGTTTCTTGAAGTCCGTGACTGCGCTATGCAACTCCTCGAGGATTTGAAGTGCCAGACTCCTCAGCTGAGGATTCCTTGTGCTCTCAAGATGAGCTTCAAGTCTTCCTTCTGCAACACCCTAGTCCCGGCCCCAGACGACCAGGCGCATCTCCTCAATGCGTACTTTACATAGAAGCCTCTGGCTATCTGTGTCAAGGTTGGCTGCTGCGGTGAAGAGGCTGTAGGCTCTGACACAGCCGTCGAAGAGTTGACCGAGGACGCCTACTACGGCGAGAGCAGTTCCCACGGCTTCAGCCATTGCATTAGAGTGTGGGGTCAAGGTAAGAAGTGATGGGATAAGACCTGTGAGACATTAAAGGCTTTGACATGAGGTGATTGATTATATGCATATACTGATTATGATATGTAATTTGTGAGCTCCAGGCAAATACCAGCTAGAACTGAATTAGATACTAAGATTAGGTACTGGCGCTTAATCAGCCCTAGAATGTAAGGTCATCAGAGGCGTATCGCCCAATGGATGTTTCGAGTTGAAGTGGATTCAACTTTGAACGATACGCTGCTTGATCGTTACACACTAACAACTAAACATATCAACAAAAGAATTATTCCGATAAAGTAATACACAAATTTTCAAATCTATTTTACACATGCCAACTAAATCGCATCGTTTCTTTTCATCGACTGACCCTTTCTTCATTGCAACATCTGCTGCATGGCATTCAGTCTGTAGCTCTCCCTCCGCTCCATCAGTTGAGAATGCCGCCCACTGTCAACAATTTGTCCATTTTCAACGATGAAAATGATGTCAGCTTTCTGCACAGTATGTAGTCGATGAGTGATAGCCAATACTGTCGTGCCCCTTGATGCTCTCTCGAGACCCTCTTGAAGAGCTGCTTCGCTGGCGGCGTCAAGCGCGCTGGTACTCTCATCGAGGAGCAGTAGCCGGGGACGACGAACAAGAGCACGAGCGATTGCGAGGCGCTGTCTTTGGCCACCTGATAGACGAGAAGCTGAGGGCCCGCATTCAGTATCGTAGCCATCAGGAAGGGCCTCAATAACATCATGTATATTGGCTAAACGGCAAGCTTCCTTAATCTCGTCATCCGTGGCTTCATGACCGGGAGGTGCTCCCAAGCCAACATTGAAACGCACACTACCATCAAAGAGGGCAGGATCTTGAGGGACTAGAGCAATCGTATCTCGAAATGACGGTGGGAGCTTGCTGATGTCATTGTCATCGATGAGGACGCTGCCAGATGTGGGCTCATATAAACGCTGGACCAGGTTCATGATGGTCGATTTGCCCGCTCCTGAAGGACCAACAAGACCACAAAACTGGTTAGGTGAGAGTGCGAAGGAAACATTGTCGAGTATTGTGGCATCGGGTCGGCTAGGATAAGCAAAGGAAACGTCCTTGAACGTCACCTTTGCACCTCCACGACGATGGTTATCCGCTGGGCTGAGCGACTTTTCTCCACCGGATGCCTCGATATCCCCCCCAACCTTTGAGGGGTCCTGTCCAGGTTTTCCTGTGTGTGTGCTACTTCCCATGTTGACGACCGTCATGACGCGAGAGAGGGCCAGACGAGCACGAGAGAATTCCGGAGCAAGTGAGAACATGCCACTCCAAAGCTGGGCACTCGTCAACATGGCGACCAATATAATAAGGAAGTCCTTCTGAGTATACTCCCCCTTCATGATGAGCTGCGAGCCCCACCAATAGGCGAGAGCGTTGATAAAGGTGCCGGTTGTGTATGAGATGGCCAGCCAGATGTTAGTTGTGACTGAGGCGCGCACAACCTGCTCCCTTGGAGGCTTCAATAATCGGGCAAAACCTTCCATGTACTCATTCTCAAGAGACAGGACGGCCACTGTGCGGATGGACTGAATAGCCTCAGTTGCAAGTGCGGTGGCAGTAGAGAAGGCCTCCCGGTGTCGCTCTTCATAACGCGCCAACATGCGCAGCTGCATGAAACCTGAGCCAAGCAATATTGGAAGTGTCACAAGACACACCAAGGCAATCTTCCAAGCAAAGATATGGGAGATAATGACCGCGATGAGAACATTGATGAGGATGGCGAACACGGTACCGAAAGTTGAACCACTAAAGGCACCCACAGACATGCTATCTTTGGTGATGATGCCAAGGAGGCTGGTCGGCGTTCGTCCTTCAGACTGATGCCAGTGGATGCCCTGCTCCAGCAAAGATCGGAACGACAGAACCCGCAGGTTGTAGAGAAGCCTTTCACCGACAATGCCGAAGCCCAGCCAAGCAAAAAAGTTGGCTATAAGCTCCACGCCCGCGAGCATGAAGAACAAGCCTGCAAACATGTTGCCCATGGATCTTATGTGGTCAAGGGTATTTGCACAAGGGTTGAGCGCTCCCACAGTGAAGCCAAATATGATGCCGGAACCAGAAAAGGTAGCCCCAACGAAGACAGCAGCGATCATGGTGAGGGTGAACCAGCCCAGAGATGGTCGAATCAACCAGATAAGACCCCTGATGACAGAGCTGAAAGGCTTCACATCGTCTAGCTCATGATCATCTGATGCTATTTCTTCCTTCTTCTTGGTCTCCTCCTTCTCTCGGCTCAGTATCTGGGAATCGAGTGACTGCTTCGCCTCAGAAACCTCGGTCTTTTCGTTCAGCTGCGTGTCGTTTCGGAGAGTTGAAGCGCCAATCGACTCGCCGTCCACAGATCCCGTGTCACTCTTATTGCCAACTGTCTGCAGCTTTGCCATGTGCGCAAATTCGCCATCCTCTTTAGCCATAAGATCATCATAAGTTCCTTGCTCAACGACTCGGCCAGCCTTCATGACGACAATATTGTCGGCATTGCGTATAGTGGATAAACGATGCGCAATCGAGATGATGGTTCTTTTCTCAGCAGCAGCCCTCTCGACAGCGAGCTGGATTCTCTTCTCACTGGCAGAATCCAGAGCTGCTGTTGCTTCATCCAGGACAAGGATTTCAGGATCGCGGATCAAAGCCCGAGCAAGTGCAATGCGTTGTCTCTGGCCACCACTCACAAGCGACCCCTTGGGGCCAGCAGTCGTACCATAGCCTAATTCAAGACGTTCAATGAAGCTGGCCGCATCAGCTTGCTCAGCGGCGTGACGGATCAAATTGGCAATTTCGACGAACTCGGGTCCCAGAGATGCAGCTAAATCTAGTGCGTCCTTGCCCTTGGCAGCCAACTTCGCAAGCTCGGGGCCCTTGAGCAATGACTTGAGGTGTTGGTGGGACTCCTTTGGAGAGTTCACCAGACCTAGTGCGATGTTTTCGAGAATGGACCTGTCGAGAAGCGAGGGTTCTTGCTGGACGAAGCTAATAAAACTTCGGAGAGACTTGACGTTGAGTTCTCGCAAGTCGTGCCCTTCCAGTTCGACCGTGCCCTCGGTGGGATCATGCAGACGTGCTATCAGTGATGCGATAGTGCTTTTTCCGCTCCCTGAAAGCCCAACAATCGCTGTATATCTTCCAGCAGGGAAGTCAAGCGTGACGTTGTCAAGGACAAGCTGACCTCGCCGAGAGGCATACTCGAAGGACACGTTGCGGAATGTCAGTGTCTTTGCCGCACTCGGAGGAAGTACAACACCCTCTCGTGAAGTGCCGTCGATGGATGAAGGAGCATCAATGTCTTCCTTGAGCCGCTGGAATGCACCGACGGCTGCTCCTAAAAACGGAAGAGTAGGTGCCATCCCGCCCAGCATGACGCAAGCGTCTACGAGAAGATAGACAATGGCATAGATCTCACCAACAGTCGTGCTCCCGTCGTTGCGTGCCACAGATTCAGCGATCTTTTTACTGCCTTGCCAGAAAGCTAGGGCATTACCGGAGTAAGCGATGAAGTACAGCAAACCGGTCTGGATAGCGGCAATAGAAGATTTAACTATAGCGTACTTGCGAGAACGGGCCATGTGCTCTGCAAACTTCTCTTCAAGGCGGGGAGCGGCACCGAAAGCTTGAACGACAGCAACGTGCGACAGAGCCTCGGAAGCAATTGAAGAGGCTGCAGCGGATGCTTCCGTCTGTTTGACCACAAACTTGCCCAGGTATCTTCCTCCTAGTATTCCGGAAAGAAGAAAGGCTGGGAGCATACAAATGAGGATACCGGCGAGTCTTGGCTGTTTTGTGAAGGCAATAATAAAGACAGTGACGAAGAAACTCATGGTTGTGATGATGTTGCCAACCTTTTCTGATGTACCGGCCTGCACAGCTGTGATATCGCCCTGGAGTCGGCTTGAGACTTGCCCAGATGATCCACGAGTGTCGAAGAATTCAGGAGGTTGGCGCAGAAGTGCAGATACATAGCGAGTCCGTAAACGCTGAGCAAGACGCTGGCTGATGATGTTCCAACAGGTCAGATGACCATAGATCAGGACAAGTGCAATAGCACCGATCCAAGCTGTCTTTATAACCTTGTCGTTGATAGCATTCTCATAGTCAAGAGGATCAGATGCTGCATCGCTCGCTCCCGAGCCACTCCCATCTGCGGCGCAAGTGGCTCCGTTGAAGTTATCGATGAGCTGGCCGAATAGGACGCCCATAAGAGGGAAAGGAACACCAGCTCCAATGGCGCAGAGAGTACCCAATGCGATGAGGAAGTAATCGACCCAGGTCGGACCGGCAGCGAACAAGAGTTCAAGGTAAATGAAACATGTTTTGAGAGACTGAGAAGCGGATCAGTATCGGTTGCTTACTGCATTCATCTGGGGCCTGGAGGAAATGGTGTTGACCTACTGAGAGAAAGCTTCTCTTCGGCTTCTCTGTGCCCGACTGATCAAGTGTGACGGACATGGCTGTCGCTGTCGCTGTCGATGTCGATCGAGGGGTAAAGCGAAGGTTTCTTAGAAGAGCATATCCAATGACTGACTGCCAGTTGAGTAACGAGGCTGTCACCAACAGAGGCCGTCAAATTCAGCGATACCTTAGTAACCTACGAAAAGGCTCTCAAGGCGTTCAAAGGAAGTACAATACTTGACAGAAGAGAACAGAGCAATCTTGGCAATCAATGCAATACGTCAGCAGTCTTTCAGAAAGCCGATTCAGGAGGCCTAAGCCAAGAAGACCCTGTTTTGCAAGTATGATTTGCTATGAGTATGAAAGTGCGGACGGTCTGGGCATCTACCCATGCCATGCGTTGATGGATGCAATGGCCCTGCATCGCACTTTGCGCTATGACACAATCCATAATGACAAGGCCTTGATGGGTCTTTCAGAAGAGGTAGGATTGTCTCGGTGAAGTGGATGCGAGGGTATATTGGCGACAGGTAGAAGGTTTATCCTCCAAGAACTCTATTGTATCTGGTCAACGTAGGCGTGTACATATGCAGCCAGGGTTGAGGATCAGATAAACCAGGATGGTCAGGTACTGTAGTATTAATTAGTCCAAGTGAGTCGGAGAAGAGCGTGGGATACGCCGCGCCAATTGTGTTGGTGGGCTAAAATGGAGCCAGCCAAAGAGAATGTGAATGGTGATCAGATAAGATGAAGATGGTGTGATTGATATGATAAGATGTAATGTGACATGGCGCCAAGGCCGAGACGACAATTGTCATTGGCAGCAGTGGAGTAAAGCGCCGAACATCGGAAGCGATCGTCACTTGTTTTTACCGTATTTGTAACCAAATGCATCGTCTTGGCTGCTGGGGGGGAAGAGCAGTTCTCAGAAAGATCCTTTTGAGACGGTTAAGAAACATTTGACAAGACAAGAGAGTGGGATCAAATGGAATTAAATGACCCATTTGGTCATGACAAGGATGATCAACTTGGCGTGAGAAATCCTTGATAAAGCCGCAGGCGTGGAGAAATGGTGGAGAGGCGTTCGGAATGACTGCCCCCTGCCCTCCTATCGGAGTAAAGAAACCCGCTGTTTGGCCACTACGGAGGTCCATACCAAAAGTCTTTGCCCAAGATGACTGCTCATAGACCCACTTTTGATAAGATACCAGAGATACATTTAACGAAATTACACCCACTGATCACAATTAAACTATAGCAGCTGCAGTCAGTAATTGATTTAGAAGGAGCCCCTAAATGACCTGTAATTATAGGGCTATTATAGGGCTATCCCTCTATACCTCTCTTATCTCTTGTATACGTATGTACCTGACAGGGATTAGTAATTGTGGCGTAAGTCATCTTGGGCAAAGACTTTTGGTATGG
>JAAQPG010000982.1:0-14435 GCA_013186905.1 Fusarium udum | reverse complement strand
CTAGGGGGGGAAAGAAAACTCAGGACCTTAACCCTAAGTAATGAAGATACTTAGGTAAACTTAGCCTAAGTTTAGGTAACTCTATAGTAAGTTTATTTTAACACTCTGAATCAAGGTTTGTATACGGAGGTATACTATACTCACCCGGCTGGGAAGCTGTTTAGGATTCTTTGCAGGGGGTCTTTAGGCTACACCTGCAGGCCTGAGTCGAACCTAAGCTGATTCTAGGGACCACGCCACCCACCATCAACTTTTTGTCTTCATTCCCCACTTCGTCAATCATTCCATCAATATTAAGTCCTTCCTTGAGAAGCGTCTTGAGTTATGAAAGACAAAATCTATTATTTCGCCAAGTTTAACCTCCCAGCGCTCCTCTCCCTCGCGGAACAGCGTCGCGGCCAACCATGTACTTGCGACAAAACCCAGATGCCAAAATGCGGCAGCCTAAACTGGGTCATTTTTCTACGCTTCCAAGATGGGGTCGAATGGGTGTTTCGCTCTCCGAGGAGTAGCCTTGATAGCTTTTACTCCGATGAAACTGCCTCCAAGATTCTTTTCAGCGAAGTATCTACGTTGCTATATCTCAAGGCAAACACCTCAATTCCGGTTCCTGAAGTCTTTTCATACAGGTTTGCAATGTTTCCCATTCTCGTATTCTCGTTACTAACCTATTCTAGTGGATCTAGCGACAATGACATCGGTGTTCCATATATTCTCCAGAGCAAAGCTACCGGCTGTTCTCTAGGATCGTATGCCTGGAATCCACCCCGGCACCAAGTCCCAGGGCTCCAACATCGTAGCCCTCCCATGCCTATTTCCAATGAAAATCGAGGGAAAGTCATGATTCAGCTTGGTGCCTTCATGTTAGAACTATACAAGCACCGATTCGATAGGATTGGTTCCTTATTCCAAGATGGAGATGCGAGCTACGCTGTCGGTGAATGTCTCTCGCCGTCTCTGGCATGGCAAGACAGAGATTCCCTTGAACTGGATCGCGGTCCGTTCAAGACTGAGCATGATTACCTCGTTTCCCTCATCTCAGCGTTTACATCTCACGCTAAAGAGCTCTCGCTTACACCTCACGTCTTTTTCGCGCCAGTTCCTGACATGGTAGATTATGAAAGCTTATCGAGTTATCAGAAAGCAGGGAGACGGTGGAACGACTTTGTGGGAATCGGCCAAAAGATTGAGCACAGTAAGAACATCCTGTTCTACTGCATCGCTGGGCAACTTCTGTCCGAAATGATACCTGATCTAACCTCAAATGAGGCAGATGCTTTCACGATATCCCATCCAGACCTTCATCCTGGGAACATCTTTGTTGATGAAAACTTCAATATCACCTCCATCATAGACTGGAGTTCAGCGTCTACTGGCCCAGTGTCTGAGATTTTCTCTACCCCGTCACTGGCCAGCTCAGCTGCATCGCCATATGGATTTCTCTATCTTGCCTATCGTGCAGGTTTCATCGGGGAAGCTACCAATAAGGGCCAAGACGTACCCAATGCAAGTCTTTGGAAGACGTCAGAAGCAATGTGGTATTTCACTCGACTGACACGTTTACTTTCAAAAAATGACCACCAACTCTTTGAGAAGCTATTCGGGCTCACCTGTGGGAGGGAGGCCAACGTGGGTATAGAAAAGGAGATCCTGCGGCTCTTCCACGAACGCGCTAGCAGGAAAGAAAATATGAAGCTTCTGGCCGAACTTCAGGAGGATGATCTCTCGACTGAAGAACTACTGGAAAGGGAGCGAGCTTGTTTCCCGCCAAAAAGGAGCGTCAACACAGACTCTATTGCTGTGGCGAGGAAGCTGACGCTGATGTCTGAGATGAACCCAGCGTTTCTTGCTGATCATCGATTGTGGAAGTGGGTTGAGAAAGCTCTTGAGCATAACGAACTCAAGTAGTTGCCGGCCGTCTTCTCGTATCCGCACTTCTTTGGCGAGTCACAGTATTTAAAATTTCAATACAAAGATCTGTGGTTTGGTCTGTCTCTTGAGCTTTTTTGCTGTCTTGATGGGTTCCTAAAGAAATAATAAGAAGGAGGTGTTGTAGTTTCACGCTTTTGCGGCTTAGCACTTTAGGCACTGGGTTCAGATACGTTAAACACTGTTTATTTCCACTGTACTAAAGCCCAACCTCCCGGCCTACTTCTTCAACGTGCCTGCAATTTGGGGCTTGAGATACTTCGCAATGTAGTCATCGTTCTTCCAGCCCGACCAATCAGCCTTCTTCAAGCCCCAAGAGTCATCAAACTCCTGGATACCCTGACGAGTATAGTAGCGGCCAACAATAACCCAAATGAACCAACTAGCCTTGACCTCAGGCAGATACTCCGACAAGCAGCTCACATAAGTGTTGGCAGTATCGTAATCAGCACCATTCATAGCTTGTCCAAACTCAGTCAGCATTACGGGGAAGACCTCAGCGACGTTGGGATCGCTGTCGTTCATGGCCTGGAAACCCTTGTTGTAGAGGTTGTAGCGAAGAGAAGAGCAGCTGGTTCCCTTGTTCTCATAGTTGTGTATCTCAAGAACGAGCTTGTCCTTGCAGTAGCCGACAAAGTCATCTCGGTTGAAGACTTCACCTCCTGGCTGGAGCTTCTCACCGGAGTAGAGAGGAGTCACGTAGGTGTCGTAGTTCATACCGGAGATGACGATGATTGCATTGGGATCGGCTTCGTGGACTGCATCAGCACCTTGGCGCATGTATTTGTAGAGATCGCTCCAGTTGTATGACTTGTCACGGAGAGCATTGTTGTTTGTAGGCTCACGGGGCTCGTTGCGCAGAGATTGGGTGATCTTGGCGGGCCATTTCTTGCTCTATTTCCAGTTAGTATGAAAGCATCGAGTACATTTAGTAGTGGAAGAACATACGTGTGCTGCCATGTACTTGCCGCCTCGAACCCAGTTGTCGACATTAAACTGGGTGTCTCCCCACCAAGTGTTGCCATCTGTACCGCCACAGCACCACTTTGCCTCAGAGATGTGGTTGTCAAGGTCGATGTAGATCTGCTGACGAAGACACTCAGCAGCAATGGCGTCGTAAACCTAACAGCCGGTCAATGCTGTTCCAATTACCAGTGCGTCATTGATGCTTACCTCAAGACGGGTTGTCTGAGCGGTGAAAGAAGGATTGTTCTTCAACACCTTCTGAAGAATGATTGTACCGTTCTCTTTTCCAAGACCTTCCTCAAAGGCAGTCTTGAGATCAACGTCTTTACCATTGTTGGCATAGATTTGATCAACAAGCTCAGTGGCAAAGGTGAGGCGAATAGCGTTCATGCCAAGGCTCTTAATGTCGGATAGAACACCCTTGATGGATTGGTACTGCAGACCTTCAGGGACCATGACTTCGCCGTGGCCGGGCCAGTTGGCGCCAGCAAGGCTGATCTTGTCACCATTGGCGTTGACGATCCAGCGACCCTCGGTCTTGAAAGGCCCATTTGGCCATGCTGCTACAGCATTGCCGATGAGGCAGCTGAGTGCCAGGAGAGGGCTGACGAATAGCTTCATGGTGGAGAAAGATGACGAAGCTGGAAGTTTGGTCCTGATTCGAAGGAACGAACTTGCATGGGAATCTCCTGGACCTTATACTTTTTCCAATACGACACCAAATTAAACTCAAAAACACCGACGCTCCGGAGCGGACCGAGCGTCTCGGCAGTTTTCATCTCGAATTTGACGCGCAGCAACACCTGACGTATGTCCTCCTGAACTGATGGTACGAGCAACAGGGGTTAAAAGCTGGGGAAGACAGATATTCCCCCAATCCAGGGAAACAAGACTGTCGATCTTGACGCTATTCAGATGCTTGTCTCCCCCGCATAGTAAACATCCAGCGTCGATGCGACCATGCGCCCTTCGGCTCCGGTATCCCCGACCCCGCAAAATTCCTGGTTAGAGATGCGGGGTGGCTGTCACGAGGGTGAGTAGCGTGAGGGATCCTCCGCATTGGAGGCGCTAGAATAGGAAATCTTAGGCTTCGGAGCATTTGGGGGCGAGAATACGATGGTGAGAGGTGCGGATGAATATGCGGAGATCTTCCCTTAAGAAGGCAAGCAGCCAGGACCGTGCGGAAGAAAAAGCAGAATGATCGCTTCAAGAATTTCGGCCGATTAGCCCGCTTAACTCTCAACTTGGCAGCAATTTCTTTACGTGATTCTAATCCTCTCCTCAGGGAGCAAGAAAATCAGACCTTGATAAAGGTCTCAAAATACCCCACAAAGGATATTCTAAGTCTATACTAAACTTAGGCTAAATCACCTGTCTTTTTATCCCTTAGGATCAGGGTCCTCAGTTTTCTTTTCTCTACTAGCCTCTCTACTTTACACTGTAAGTTCTACAGCCTTCACAACTATTCGAGTACAACGATATCCTACAGCTACAGTTCAGATGTGATGTCATGTGAAACCGGCCTCTTCAGGGTAGGTAGCTCATGGAGTCGCGTTACAGTTGGGACGCACATGCTGTAAACCTCACATAAAAGACGGCAGCTCAACATTGAAAATCGTTTTTCATCGGTGTTGCCGTTTTGATGGTCATAAGTGTCTTTCAGGAATTGTGAGTAGGCTCGGTATCCACGCCATCTAAGCAGCTGTAGTTTCAGGCTTCTGTCCCCAAACAACCTTTTGTGCAAAGTATCCGTGATGCTTTCCAGACCGAATCTCTCTTCGGAACTGAGCGACATAAACAAGAATCTCCTCTCTCGTCCATCCAAGTGTATGCGCCATAAATAGAATAAAGCCCTCGCTATCCGTCTCAAGACCATACTTGGAGTAAGCACCCATGCGCTTCTCAACGGGGTCCGTGGGCCAAGTGCCAACAGGGTTCTATTGCGTGTTTTAGAAGCTTTTCTTAAAGTGGCAGAGGATGAGGAGCTTAAACTTACTCTGAAGTCAAACTCTTGGATGTTGATAAAACCGGCCTTTTCCATGGCCTTACGCTGAGTACCGTCTTCGACTACACTGAAGCTGGTACCAATCTTCTTACCGCCTTCTTTGAAGAATTCACCCCAGTGACCCATAGCAGAGTTAGGAGCGACAGTACCATCATCACTGCTTACGTTGCAGGAGGCTTCGTGGCTTTCAATCCAGGCACCGGGTTTGCAGACTCTGTAGGCTTCAGAGAAGAAGGCGTCCCAGTCTCGTACGCTTCCCATCAACCATCTGACGTGAATGTAATCGGCAAAGTCGGACTTGAAGGTCCATTCGCGGGTGCAGTCTTCGATTTCACTGTACAAAAGTTAGCTTAGTTAGACGACTTGGAGACATGACGTACAATTGAACATTGGGGGGGACCCAAGAGGGTTGGATGGGAGAGAGGTCGGTTCCGATAATCTCAGCGCCTGGATATTGGTCGGCGAAATCACTAGATGTCTGTTAGATAATTCAGTGGGTTAAAGGGCGCAACTTACATGGCCCAGATACCAGTACCGGTTCCGATATCAATAGCTTGCTATAAAGCGGATCAGCATGGAATTGAGGATGAACAAAGACATATCTTACATGAAGCTTCTCTTCTTTAAGAGGAGCCAAGTGAAGTTTATCTCCAAGGCCGAGGGTAAGAATATGGTGGCTGATATAATGTTAGCGTTATTGTCATATACTCTTATCAAGCGACTTACGTGAGATCCATCAAATCATTTTGCTGTTCGTCATTGGAGGCCCTAAAAAATGTCAGAAACCTGCAGAGATTCGATGGAGGCAATGTCGATGTACCAATATTGAGCATTGCCTTGCTCGCTGTGATAGGTGCGACCATGGATAGTTCTGTATTCGAGGATACTAGAAGTGATGGAAGCAGTTGACGAAGCGTTATCCGGGTCAAGGGTTGAGTCAGCATCGGCATTATCATCGCCCGCACCCTCAGCCTCAGCCTGTGCTTGTTCCTGCAGTATCCAATAAGCATCTCAATCACATCAAATCAGGCTACCTCACACACCTCATTGACCTGCGCCCAATGCTGCGGGTCAAGAATAGGACCCGACGTGGCAGCGGGTGGAGAGACTGCTGACTCGGTAGTGACAGCCTCAGCCGCAGGAGCTGGAGACCCTCCAGTGGCCGCTGGGGCCTCGGGAGCAGCCGAGGCTTGGCGGGTTGGCTCAGGCGTTTCCGACATTGTTTGTTTGCTTCCACTAAAAACAGAGCAAATAGATCTACAGTTGCAATGACTCAAAGCGATAAAGAAAGAGAATCAAAGCGTCAGCCAGGTGGACACATATGAGGGATTAAACACAGGGAAAAGAGTGGACTGATTCGTTTGGCAGGGTAGGACGGACTAAATACTGCTCCGGGAGAACCCATGTGAGTGTAAGTGTCACGATTGGCCTGGCAAGTTCTGACAGCTTCCTGAATGGGACATCCCTTGAATCTAGACTCGTGGCACCGAAGGAAAAAAACACCAGGGAAACCGGTTATAAAGACACTGAAGGGCACTTTCTATGTCTACTATGATCACCACTGATACTCCCTACTAGAGATTCATTTGAGAACAGTGCAATGCCTGATAGAATGCGATTTACAGCTTATTTTTCCAAGAATTGACGACGGGGGAGCTCGCGATAGTGGGGTTCTTGGCTTCGGACAGCACCCAGATCAGGCTAATCGCCATTTCTTAGCAGCCCACGCAACACCTGGAAAAGATATCATCCGTCACGAATAAAATGTTCAAAACTCATACGATTATCTCCAAGATCAACTGATTATATGCACAACTTCGCCGCCCTTTGATCTGCCGAGTCAACATGCTCTGAATCATCAATATCACCAACATGTAACGCCATCGCCATACCCCGCGCCATGTGAACAAGCATATGGCAATGCAGTGCCCATATTCCCGGGTTATCAGCCACCAACGCCAACACGACATGACCGCGCCGTGGTACACTAACGGTATCTCTGCGGACTGGAAACTCGAGATTTAAACCGTTCGGTGGCGCCTCGTCTGTGTACGGATTGTAACTGCCCCAGCTCCCTCGACCTGGATTTTTATATGATGATAGAACGTAGAACGAATGTCCATGAAGATGAAACGGATGCGCGCCATCATCTAGATTGTTGATGATAATGTCAACTCTTTTGGGTTTGCTGTCTGATATTCCAATAAATGGGATAAGTTGATTGTCGTCCCATGAAGTCCGATGTTGACCCAGTAGAGGTGGAGTTTGTGGCGTCCAGGATGTATGGTTGATAAATCCGACTGGTGCATAGTCCATGTGCGCCAGCTTCTCAACTTTAGCGTAAAGAAGAATAGTCTGTTCTGCCTTTGCTGGAAGGTCAGATACCTTGGTAACAGCTTTGATATTCTGTGAGTCAAGGGCTTGGATCTCATCTTGTTCCAAAGGCTGAGGAATAGGTTCATTGGATGGTCCCTTTGTGCGCGAGCTGAACATTGGGAAGCTTTGGGTTGGGTTCAGTGCTAGGTTGGGATAGCCGAAGTTTCTGCCAAGCTTGTTAACCCTGATCTCGATTGGTATTGTGATAGGTGGACACGCACTCATCGTCCATATAAACGGTAAGCCAATGGTCTCCGGCTCGGTTCCCCGTCCACTCAACATCGAGGTCAACTCTTTCGCCAGGATAGAGAATACCGGCTGTTTTAGTAGCTTCAGCTTTGACAGCGAAGCCTCCGTCGACGCGGACTGGTCGAACGGCGGCTCCACCAACCCTCAAGGTAAGGCCTGCGACGGAGCCTGTATTGACAACTCTAATTCTGGCCTTCTTCTTGCTCATAGACCTCATGAGGGGTTTGAGGTCACCAAACTGAACCTGTGAGCAGACGACTGGTCTGGCAGGAACAGCCATGGAGCAGTTGAAGCGTCCCTGTCCATTAATTAACAATGAATCTGGGACGGGCTCATTCCCTCGACTACTCGCATCAGCATACCAGCCTAGCACTTCCGTTTGGTTTCGGTGAAACCAGTCGCCAACCATGAGTAAGCTTTCTTCACGTTGCAAATCCATATCATCTGGTGAGTGGACGACCAGGCATCCCCATAGGCCGTCGGCACGCTGAACGTCGGAATGGGAATGCCACCAAAAAGTACCTTGTTCATCGGCGCCGATAGTGAAGTTGTATGTGAAACTTCTCCCGGGAGCGACAGGACATTGTGTAAACCCAACAGCACCGTCCATATTGTTCTGGTTCTTCATGCGTAGGCCGTGCCAATGAAGTGATACGCCTTCGTCTTGAAGACCGTTGTGAACTTGAATCACAAGTCTGTCACCAGACCGAGCCTCGATGAGGGGTCCCGGAAACTCATCTGCGAAAGTCAGTGAGTGTATGCACCACGTTTGATGAGGACTTTACTGTTGACAAGGTACACTCGTTTCTCAACACCATCTGGTGATCTGGTCCCAGCTGTGATAGTCCAGTTGAAATATTGTGTTGTTGGGGGACGTGATGCGTGATCCTTAGGATGGAGTCGGTACTCAAGATGGCTGGTAGCATCATCACTTGGTCGGTTGCTTAACGGACCATGCAATGCCACTACGACCCCGATTGCCAATAGTAGTGCGACCACGATAAGAGCTGCTATCCATCTCCAACCGCACGTGCGACACTCTGGAGGCGGGGTTCGCACCTTGACCTGCTCTCTCAGTTCAAACTCCTCAAGCAAAGCATCAGCTTCCTCATCATGAGCGACCATTTTGACTTGCACCTCTTCTCAAAAGCGCATGATCTCTGCTCTTTTGTGATGGAAGCGAGTCCCCATTTCCGTGCCGTACATCCGCATCCCGATAAGAAAAAGTCCCGAGCGCTTATGATCCCAAATCTCACAAAGATCCCCCACGAGATCAATCCCCGCCCGCTGATTGGCTCGCCCCCATCGGTCAGCGAATTAGTTTAGTATTAAAGCAAGACTCTCCCAACTTGGGAAAGATATTCAAGGTTGCAATTTACATCCGATGCGTGATCATCTGCTTCTTGCTAATCAGATGGATATGATTTGAAACGTGTGAGTTGAGAAAATCTTGTGATCATCGCCAGATCTTGCGGTGCTACGCTACTCCACTCGTCGACGAGGTCTTTTTTCTTCGATTCTGCTTTTTCGTACGATTATCTCCGATAAGAATAGGGACGTATAAGTTGCCAAGATGTGGCAGTGTCTTGAGTCTTGGCTCCTCTGGTTTTACCAGCTGGTTAAGGATTGGCCCTGGTTATCAGACATGATTTTCTCTCCCAGACTTCGTTGGGCCCTCACGGCGCTGTTGGCGGCTTCGAAAACGGCCAGGACTGAAAGCCTGGCTGATATCGACCATGTCATCTTGTTTATGCAAGGTAACATCCCCTCATCAGTCTCTCATACCAGTTCACTAATTTGTCATAGAGAACCGCGCTTTTGATCACTACTTCGGTACCATGCCTGGAGTTCGTGGCTTTGCTGATCCAAACGTTCAGTACAACAACGGCATCCCTGTCTGGAAACAGCAAATCACTCCTCAACAGAGCAAAGACACTGATTACATCACGCCCTGGTACATCAACTACCTCGGTGGAACATGGCCGGAAGCTACTCAGTGCATGAGTGCCGGGTCCAACGGCTGGGATGCCAACCAAGCTGCTTGGAACCACGGTGCCAACAACCAGTGGGCAGTCAAGAACACTCCCTACAGTATCGGCTACTACAAGCGTGATGATCTTCCAGTTCACTTTGCTCTTGCTGAGGAGTGGACTGTTGGTGATATGTACCAAGAGTCTGTCATCGCTTCTACCAACCCCAACCGTGTCATGTGGATCAGTGGATCCATCAACGTCCCTGGTTCACCTCAGACCAAGGATGAGGGTGGATACCCCTACATCGATAACAATGAGACACCTGGCTGTGATAGAAACGGCATCAACTGTTACCCTCTCAAGTGGTCTACTGCTGCTGAGAAGTATGAGGCTGCTGGTGTCTCATGGAGTGTCTTCCAGGACGCTGATAACTTTGATGATAATCCTTATGCGTGGTTTGAGCAGTTCCAAGATTCCAAGGCAGGATCTGACTTGAACCAAAAGGGCATGAAGGGACAGTCCTTGGACGCCTTTTATGCTCAGGCTGCTGCTGGAACTCTACCCGAGGTCTCATACATCGTTGGCCCCATGCAGCTCTCAGAACATCCTCCCTATTCCCCTCACGATGGGTCCTGGCTCCAGCGCAAGGTTGCTGAGGCTGTCATCAACTCACCCAAGTACTCCAAGTCCGTCTTGATTATCTCATATGATGAGACGGGTGGCTGGGCCGATCACGTTAGCCCTTACACATCACCCGATGGTACTGCTGGTGAATGGATTGATGATCCTTATGGTGCAGCCGGTCGCACTGCCACTGGCCCAGGTTTCCGTGTCCCCTTCTACATCATTTCACCCTTCACACGCAAGGGCGGTGTTTATACTGAACACGCCGATCACACCTCTCAGGTGTCTTTCATTGAGAAGTGGCAAGCTGCCAAGGGTCGCGATGTCACCACCGACGAGATGGTTCCGTGGCGTCGCGAGAACATGGCTGATCTGGTCAACGCCTTTGACTTCAAGAACCCTGACTACAGCATTCCCAACCTCCCCGAAGCTCCTCAGCCCCATACCAACAGCAAGGGTGTCTATGATGGTTCATCATACTGCTCTTCACAGTATGGTAACGGGCGGCCTCCTGTTCCCTACACGGGCGTGGGTGCCAACAATGATACAGCCAGTCTTGCTGAGGCTGGTTTCAAACCTGTTCGCGGACTGCTCACTGAAGGTCGCACACTTGTCCTTGAGTCTTCCGGCCAGGCTGTCAGCGCTTCATCATATAGCAGCAAGGTGTCACTGGGCAAGGCATCAAAGAACCATGATAACATGCAGCATGGATGGGTTCTTCATGCCGTGGACATCGGCGGGGACCAGTTTACCATTAGCTCTGCCAACAACGGCCAGTATATCTGCAAGAACCTTAAGCTCTGCAAGGACTCTGGCTCCGCTACTGTGTTTGTTGTGGACTTTAAGCCAAGCAAGGGTCACTCTTTCAAGGATCAGAAGTCAGGAGAGTATCTAGCTAGTGGGCGAAAGGAGAAGCTGGGTTGGCAGAAGAGTCAGACTTTCTGGAAGGTGTTTAGTGTCACTTACTGATACAAGAGATTCGGAAGACATGGTACATGTAATAAGGAAATAAACGAACAAATTGGCCGCGTTGGACACGAGGTCATATATCCTGAACTATGAAATGAAGCTATCCTCTCAGAGGCTCACTAGATGTAATGGATAAGTCATCAATAGTGACCATGCACCAAAGTCACCTCGCCCTACGACCCATACCACCACGGCGATTTTCCTCATCTGAGCTTCTCAATAAGCTCCTTGGCCTCACGCTCTTTCCTACATGCCGAGCATTCGTCGGTACCCTTTACACTATCAAAATAGTCTACTATACCCTCTGAACAATTTGCGAGGTCTCCCCTCGCGTTGGCCTGGTGGCACCAGGTTAGGCTGTTTCTGACTGAACATTCCCATGTACATGTTATACATTGGACAGATGTGCGGAGTCGGTAACACATCGTTTTACTTAGCGTTATAGTTGCATGTACTAAATTTTATGGTCTGGGGGCTTTAAATGCTAGATATAGATATAGGAGAATTAATGATGTTTATCCGTGAAGGAACATATTAATTTTTGGTGCTAAGAGTTGGATTTTATAGCCGTGTACCAAAGCATTCACTACCTACTGACAATGTATAGCAATTGAGAAGCATGATGATTCACATAGATAAGTATTCCTTTTCACACCCAGTGAGGTTTGTAAGCCAAGGTGACTTTTTATCCAGAATGGTCGTTTCGTGATCCGGGGGTGCTCTAGAGTACATGACGTGAGTAACAAGGAGGTCACAGAATTTAATGACCCAGATGGCCAAAAGATTATATAATATTTGGTATAGAACTACCTGTCTTCAAGTATCCAGACAGGTTCACTACCTAGTTACAACATAACATGTAAATTACGGCAGTGGTGATAAAGCCCGCAACGTGGGGGTTTGCCATATACAAATGGCGCATCGACAGCTCATCCTGATTACCACGCATTCTTACCTTATGGCAAGCTTCAACTGCCGCTCCTTTTCTTCTCGCTTGATGCGGCACGGATCGCATTCAGCTTTCCCCTTTTCAGTATCGTTATCCTTCCCTATGCCAATGGAACATTTTGCGTCCTTTCCATGCCCGTTTACCTCGCGGCACCTGTCTAAGAACATTCGGTGTGGCATCTCTGTAGTGCATGAGATGCATTGAATAGACGTACGAAGAAGCCGACACATCGTAAGGCCTCGCTGGTTGTAAACAGAATTGCGGATTGTGGTATGAGACCGAAGTTTGGAATACTGGAGGGGATATGTCGAGTTCGTTGAAGTTTATAAGGAGAAAGACACCCATATCCTTGCTGCTGAGACTTGGATTTTATAGTCCCCTGCTGTCCTGTCACCCGTGATCCAATGCGGCCAGTGACACACGCCGTGATACACACAGACAAGCGCATCTCTTCACTTCCTATGACATCTGTAAGTGAATGTGATTTTGTGTGTTTTGGAAAGGCCTAATCAATCCATAACCCGTCATCATCCACTAATAGAGTATTCAACAGTCTCCGCTCTTCTGCAAGCTCACTGGCCTTCTTCAAACACTTGGTACATTGCCCTTCTCCAGTTTCCTCTCGCTCTGGCATGACCCGACCTGATCCACAATGTCCCCAAGCAGATTGTTCAGTGATGTCCCCACACAACTTTATATCGAATTCTCCTGAGTACTTGACTCCGCAAGTTCTGCAAAGAAGCGATATAAAAGTCTGGGAGCACATGTTATGAAGAGCAGATTTCCTTTCTGTTGACCTTGTCGGTGGTGATCGGAGATGTGGGGATGTTTATGGTCTCGGGCAGATGAATCGTAGCCGATGTTGGTGGAATTATACAAGCAGATATCTGTTGATGACGGTCAATGGGACGAAGTAGACTCTTTATATAGTTCTCTCTCGTTCAATCTTGTACTGATTCGGTGTACAGTCCATTATGTTCAGTGATGAACTCACCAAAATCAGCCTCCATTCACTTTTGACTGTTCGCCTGGCCTGTTCACAAGTCATTGTCAAACATGATTAGAAGGTGTTCATATTACTGATTCTGATATGGATACCACTATGCGTCTGATTCACAACCCGACTAGGTCTGGTACCTTGTTCACTGTATTCTAAGGCCCTTTCTTGCCAGCTATGACATTTCTGCCTACTCCTCCTGAATAGTCGCGAGTCTCTCCAATTCCTCACGTTTCAGTCGACACTCATTGCATTCTCCTCCCTCTTCCTCCAGGTCTATTTGCATGACTCCCGCATCGCACTCTCCCCACAATGCCATTTCTGGTAAATTATCGCAAGTGTCAGTGGTTTTGCTAGTCTTGTACGAATGGCGACAGGTCGAACAGAGAGTCGACAAATGATAGTAATAACACATCTCGAAGGTTGTGGCGATTAGTAATTTTGTGAGCTTTAAATGAGTATTTCAGTCAAATATTTTACGTCAGCCGCGGTTGTTAATGTTAGGAATTTTGCGATTGAACATTCTCCCCGTGCGAGGCCTGACTATATATAGTTGGAGCTAAAGCTGCGGTTCACCGTTGAGTCGTCAGATTGATATCAACAATTAAGGGTGAAACAGGCTTATTGCTCCTTGGTATCTCCTTGGACTACGGTATTCTCACTCACTCGCATGCATCATCCGGTGGCAGCAAGTATGACGAGGCGTTCTTAATGAATATTATGTACTATTCTAGAGGCACTTCGGCGAACATGAATAGGATAAGGTTATTTAAAATAAGTAATACGTGCAGAAATTAATAGTGCCGCTCTCATCATCAAAGATCCCCAATCACTGGAATTGCTGGAGATAAAAGTCATCGAATGCAAAGTCGGGGAATCCACTTGCGTCTGTGCATTCAACAGTGATGGACATAGACTCGGCCGAATCACCGGCCGTGAAACTGTAGTCAAAAGACTGATACTGGTACGCAGTGACTTGGGCGTCGAGCTCAAGAGTCTGTGACACTGAACCAAAGACAATCTTGAATGAACAAGTGCTGGGCACGTATGCGGATCCAGCTGCCCAGTTGAACTGGAGATTATACGTCCCGCCCGCACTTAGGGAACTAGCCAGTGGTTTGGTGAGCGTGGCGGGCTTCTTGGTGGATCCAAGTTGAACGTATCTGGCCGAGTTAGGATACTATTACACACGAATGAACAGGGTTTAAAATACCTATAGGTACCTAATAATAACTTAATACCCAGTTACCTAGGCATATAGTTAGGTAAGTAATATTATATATAGGTACCTATAGGTATTTTATAAGGTTTTAATATTACCTATAAAATATATAAGTATTAGAAATTGCTTATAAGTACTTATAGGTAATATTATACTTTTTATATAATACTTAAAAG